>CM069306.1:202500-212500 GCA_035609425.1 Epinephelus awoara | reverse complement strand
AGTTTCTCTCGATGGCATTGCTCTGGCCTCTACCACTACCGTAAGAAACCTCGGAGTAACATTTGATCAAGATCTGTCTTTCAATTCTCATTTAAAACAAACCTCACGGACTGCATTTTTTCATCTGCGTAATATTGCAAAAATTAGGCCTATCTTGACCCAAAAAGATGCAGAAAAATTGGTCCACGCTTTTGTTACCTCGAGGCTGGATTACTGTAACTCTCTACTATCAGGTAGCTCTAGTAAATCATTAAAAACTCTTCAGCTAATTCAGAATGCAGCAGCACGTGTACTAACAGGAACTAAGAAACGAGATCATATTTCTCCTGTTTTAGCTTCTCTGCACTGGCTCCCTGTAAAATCCAGAATTGAATTTAAAATCCTACTGTTAACTTATAAAGCTCTAAATGGTCAAGCTCCATCATATCTTAGAGAGCTCATAGTGCCTTATTATCCCACCAGAACTCTGCGCTCTGAGAACGCAGGGTTACTCGTGGTCCCTAAAGTCTCCAAAAGTAGATCAGGAGCCAGAGCCTTCAGCTATCAGGCTCCTCTCCTGTGGAATCATCTTCCTGTTACGGTCCGGGAGGCAGACACCGTCTCCACATTTAAGGCTAGACTTAAGACTTTCCTCTTTGATAAAGCTTATAGTTAGGGCTGGCTCGGGCTTGCCTTGTACCAGCCCCTAGTTAGGCTGACTTAGGCCTAGTCAACCGGAGGACCACCTTTAATGCACCGGGCACCTTCTCTCCCTCTCTCTCTCTCTCTCTCTCTCTCTCTCTCTCTCTCTCTCTCTCCCTCTCTCTCTCGTATCCTATTACTGTATCTATTTTACTCGGCCATTCTGGATGTCACTAACTCGGTTTCTTCTCCGGAGCCTTTGTGCTCCACTGTCTCTCAGGTTAACTCGTATTGCAGCGGTGCCTGGATAGTGTGACGTGTGTGGTTGTGCTGCTGCCGTGGTCCTGCCAGATGCCTGCTGCTTGGCTGCTGCTGCTGCTGCCATCATTAATCATTAGTCATACTTCTACTGCTATTATAGACATATGATATTATCATACATGTAGACTGCCTGATACTAATATATACTTTCAACATATTGTACCACAGTAGCCAGAACTATAACGACAGTATTATTACTTTCATGAATGTTGTTGTAAGCTACTGTCATTACCGAGGATGTCATACAGATTACTGTATTGTGTCATACAGATTACTGTTAATTTGTTATGCTGATCTGTTCTGTACGACATCTACTGCACGTCTGTCCGTCCTGGAAGAGGGATCCCTCCTCAGATGCTCTTCCTGAGGTTTCTACCATTTTTTTCTCCCGGTAAAGGGGTTTTTTGGGGAGTTTTTCCTTATCCGCTGTGAGGGTCTAAAGGACAGAGGGATGTCGTATGCTGTAAAGCCCTGTGAGGCAAATTGTATTTGTGATATTGGGCTTTATAAATAAAATTGATTGATTGATTGATTGATTAAAACATTAGACTGTGGAATTCCTCAAGGAAGCTACCTTGGCCCTTTACTGTACTCAATATTTGTAAATGATATGCCATATGTCTTAAAGAATGCTCGCTGTGCAATTTATGCTGATGACACCACTATATATGCTCACGCAGAGAATGACACAGAACTGAGTAGGATATTACAGGATGAAATTGTGCACATTTCTAATTGGGTCACTGAAAACAAGATGAAACTTAATATTTCCAAAACCAAATGTCTTATGATCTGTTCAAATTATGCTCAGAGAAAGGAACACCAAATTAAGTATTTCTCTGCATGGAGCTGATATTGAACAGGTTAAGGAGGCCAGATTGCTGGGTATTACAATAGATGAAAGTCTTTCTTGGGCCACCCACATTAACAACATAGTGACTAAAATGAGCAGAAGTATTTCAGTCATACGAAGGAGTGCCTATTTTTTAACTGACACAACCACAAAGCAGGTAATACAATCCCTTGTTTTGTCACATCTCGAGTATTGCCCAGCAATCTGGTCAAATGCATCCACACAAGAATTGAGCAAAATCCAGGTTGCACAAAACAAAGCTGCGAGGCTAGCTCTGCACTGCTCATTTAGGACCAGTATTGATAAAATGCATAATGAACTGTCATGGATGAGAGTTGGTGAAAGACTAGCGTGTAGCTTGATTCTGTTTCTTAAAAATATCTATACATCACGTAGGCCTACTTATCTCTCTTCTCAGCTGTTGGCTGTAGGTGACAGTCACAACTATAGCACCAGGCAAGCACTGAGAGGTGACCTTACCCGACCCAAACCTAAAACTGAAGCTTTAAAAAGAACGGTAATGTACAGGGCCATCACTTATTGGAACAGACTGCCACAATACTTAGTATCTAATGCTAGTAGAGTTGGCTTTAAGACTACACTGAGAAGAGATGTACTGCAGAAAAAGATTATTTTTGATTGTGCATAATTTTTGTCGGCCTATTGGGTTTGAGTTATGCTTTTTTACCGTTTGCCATATCTTTCATGAGTCATGTCTGATCTTTTCTTCTTTTGGATAAAATGTATTCTAGGGTGTTTTGCTTGTTGAATTTGAAATTTTGTATGTAATTATATTTGATCTTATCATTTCGTCAGGTACCGGTAATGACCATTCTGTATTTCTAAATTACACGGTAGTGTCTTAAAAGAGGACATTGCATTGTTTTTTATTCTATGTGCAGTGTAATGCTTTTAACATGTAATGTTATTATTGTATGATTGACCCCAGGAAGAATAGACACTGCTGAGGCTGTGACTAATGGGGATCTTAAATAAATAAATATCTTAGAGAGCTCATAGTGCCATATTATCCCACCAGAACTCTGCGCTCTGAGAACGCAGGGTTACTCGTGGTCCCTAAAGTCTCCAAAAGTAGATCAGGAGCCAGAGCCTTCAGCTATCAGGCTCCTCTCCTGTGGAATCATCTTCCTGTTACGGTCCGGGAGGCAGACACCGTCTCCACATTTAAGACTAGACTTAAGACTTTGATAAAGCTTATAGTTAGGGCCAGCTCAGGCTTGCCTTGTACCAGCCCCTAGACACTATAAGACAATGAGAGTTTTGTATTGTTCACTTATTTTGCCTTATTTGAGTCACTGTGTTGAAGTGTGGGGTAACACATACACAACTAATATCAAGCCATTGATCATTTTACAGAAAAGAGCAGTACGAGTAATACATAAAGTGGAGGCAAGAGAACACACCAATGCACTATTTATCAAGTCAGGATTAATGAAACTTATTGATATTGTTGAGATACAGACCTTATTAGTTATGTTCAAGGCAAAAAGCAGAACATTGCCAGAAAATATACAAGCAATTTTTGTTTTTACTTCAGAGAATTATAATCACAGAAGAAAATTTGATTTTAAACATCCCTATGCATGAACTGAATCTGCTGATGTTTTATTTTTTTGTTTTGTTTTGTTGTTGCTGTTTTGTTTTTGTTTTTGTTTTCTGGGTTTGGTTGAAGGTGGCAGTGCTGTTTGGGCTGAGAAAGCCATGTGTAAGTAAGGTAAAGGAGGTTGTTGTGTTGGTGCGGGGAGCAGTGAGACCTGGCATTAGGGGAGTGTCTCTGGGACGCCAGAGATCACTGTCTAGCCTCCTGGAGGTGTCGTGGGACCAACTAGATGAAACACTGGTGAAAGGAGGTTCCCACCTGATGACCCCAAAGACATGTTAGTTATCACTGCTCACTGGTCTGTATAGTTAAGCCTTGACATAATAGCTTATCATATAGCATATAGCTTATTAGGTTATTCACTGAGTGCTGATCCTTTCTATAGAGCACAAACTTCTTGTGTTTATTTGAACATGATGTTTACATGATGTTTACATGATGTCTACATGATGTTCACGTAATGTTTACATGATGTTCACGTAATGCTTACATGATGTCTACATGGTGTTCAGGTAATGTTTACATGATGTCTACATGATGTTCACGTAATGTTTACATGATGTCTACATGATGTTCAGGTAATGTTTACATGATGTCTACATGATGTTCACGTAATGTTTACATGATGTCTACATGGTGTTCAGGTAATGTTTACATGATGTCTACATGATGTTCACGTAATGTTTACATGATGTCTACATGATGTTCACGTAATGTTTACATGATGTCAACATGATGTTTACATAATATCTACATGATGTCTACATGGTGTTCAGGTAATGTTTACATGATGTCTACATGATGTTCATGTAATGTTTACATGATGTCTACATGATGTTCACGTAATGTCTACATGATGTTTACATAATATCTACATGATGTCTACATGATGGCTACATGATGTTTACATGATGTCTACATGATGGCTACATGATGTTTACATGATGTCTACATGATGTTTACATGATGTCTACATGATGTTCATGTAATGTTTACATGATGTTCACGTAATGTTTACATGATGTCTACGTGATGTTCACGTAATGTCTACATGATGTCTACATGATGTTCACGTAATGTCTACATGATGTTTACATAATATCTACATGATGTCTACATGATGTTCATATAATGTTTACATGATGTCTACATGATGTTCACGTAATGTTTACATGATGTTTACATGATGTCTACATGATGTTCACGTAATGTCTACATGATGTCTACATGATGTCTACATGATGTTCACGTAATGTCTACATGATGTTCACATAACGTTTACATGATGTGTACATGATGTTCACATAATGTTTACATGATGTCTACATGATGTTTACATGATGTCTACATGGTGTTCACGAAATGTTTACATGATGTCTACATGATGTTTACATGATGTTTACATGATGTCTACATGGTGTTCACGTAATGTTTACATGATGTCTACATGATGTTTACATGATGTTTACATGATGTCTACATGATGTTCACGTAATGTTTACATGATGTCTACATGATGTTTACATGATGTCTACATGATGTTCACGTAATGTTTACATGATATCTACATGATGTTCACGTAATGCTTACATGATGTCTACATGATGTTCACGTAATGTTTAGATGATGTCTACATGATGTTCACGTGATGTTCACGTAATGCTTACATGATGTCTACATGATGTTCACGTAATGTTTACATGATGTCTACATGATGTTCACGTAATGTTTACATGATGTTTACATGATGTCTGCATGATGTTCACGTAATGTTTACATGATGTCTACATGATATTCACGTAATGTCTACATGATGTTCACGTAATGTTTACATGATGTCTACATGATGTTCACGTAATGTTTACATGATGTTTACATGATGTCTACATGATGTTCACGTAATGTTTACATGATGTCTACATGATATTCACGTAATGTCTACATGATGTTCACATAACGTTTACATGATGTGTACATCATGTTCACGTAATGTTTACATGATGTCTACATGATGTTTACATGATGTTTACATGATGTCTACATGATGTTCACGTAATGTTTACATGATGTCTGGTATTGCACGTCTGTCCGTCCTGGAAGAGGGATCCCTCCTCAGTTGCTCTTCCTGAGGTTTCTACCTTTTTTTCTCCCCGTTAAAGGGTTTTTTGGGGAGTTTTTCCTGATCAGCTGTGAGGGTTCAAAGGACAGAGGGATGTCGTATGCTGTAAAGCCCTGTGAGGCAAATTGTATTTGTGATATTGGGCTTTATAAATAAAATTGATTGATTGATTGATGATGTCTACATGATGTTTACATGATGTCCACATGATGTTCACGTAATGTCTACATGATGTCTACATGATGTTTACATGACGTCTACATGTTTACATGATGTCTACATGATGTTTACTTGATGTCTACATGATGTCTACATGATGTTCACGTAATGTCTACATGATGTTTACATGATGTTTACATTATGTCTACATGATGTTCACGTAATGTCTACATGATGTTCACGTAATGTGTACATGATGTCTACATGTTGCTTACATAATGTCTACATGATGTTTACATGATGTCTACATGATGGCTACATGATGTCTACATGATGTTTACATGATGTCTACATGATGTCTACATGATGTTTACATGATGTCTGCACGATGTTTACATGATGTCTACATGATGGCTACATGATGTTTACATGATGTCTACATGATGTCTACATGATGTTTACATGATGTCTGCGCGATGTTTACATGATGGCTACATGATGTTTACTTGATGTCTACATGATGTCTACATGATGTTTACATGATGTCTACATGATGTTCACCTAATGTCTACATGATGTTCACATAATGTTTACATGATGTCTACGTGATGTTCATGTAATGTTTACATGATGTCTACATGATGTCTACATGATATTCACATAACGTTTACATGATGTCTACATGATGGCTACATGATGTTCATGTAATGTTTACATGATGTTTACCTAATGTTCACGTAATGTTTACATGATGTTTACATAATGAGGGTCCAAAGGACAGAGGGATGTCGTATGCTGTAAAGCCCTGTGAGGCAAATTGTGATTTGTGATATTGGGCTTTATAAATAAAATTGATTGATTGATTGAATTGATAATGTCTACATGATGTTCACGTAATGTCTACATGATGTCTACATAATGTTCACGTAATGTTTACATGATGTCTACATGATGTTCACGCAATGTTTACATGATGTCTACATGATGTTCACGTAATGTTTACATGATGTCTGCATGATGTGTACATGATGTCTACATGATGTTCACATAAGAACACCAATAACATAGTTCATTTTCTTTCCAATATGATAAATGTGACATTTAAATGAACGTTCAGAGTAAAGCCACAGGCCCAGATACTTGGTGTGTTCAGCTTTTTGCAGAGGTGTACCATCAAAACATGTAATAACACAGGATGAATATGGTTTAGATTTGGATTTGATGTTATGCAGAGACTCTTTATCTGATGACATAGTTTCTCTCGATGGCATTGCTCTGGCCTCTACCACTACCGTAAGAAACCTCGGAGTAACATTTGACCAAGATTTGTCTTTCAATTCTCATTTAAAACAAACCTCACGGACTGCATTTTTTCATCTGCGTAATATTGCAAAAATTAGGCCTATCTTGACCCAAAAAGATGCAGAAAAATTGGTCCACGCTTTTGTTACCTCGAGGCTGGATTACTGTAACTCTCTACTATCAGGTAGCTCTAGTAAATCATTAAAAACTCTTCAGCTAATTCAGAATGCAGCAGCACGTGTACTAACAGGAACTAAGAAACGAGATCATATTTCTCCTGTTTTAGCTTCTCTGCACTGGCTCCCTGTAAAATCCAGAACTGAATTTAAAATCCTACTGTTAACTTATAAAGCTCTAAATGGTCAAGCTCCATCATATCTTAGAGAGCTCATAGTGCCTTATTATCCCACCAGAACTCTGCGCTCTGAGAACGCAGGGTTACTCGTGGTCCCTAAAGTCTCCAAAAGTAGATCAGGAGCCAGAGCCTTCAGCTATCAGGCTCCTCTCCTGTGGAATCATCTTCCTGTTACGGTCCGGGAGGCAGACACCATCTCCACATTTAAGGCTAGACTTAAGACTTTCCTCTTTGATAAAGCTTATAGTTAGGGCTGGCTCGGGCTTGCTCTGTACCAGCCCCTAGTTAGGCTGACTTAGGCCTAGTCAACCGGAGGACAACCTATAATACACCGGGCACCTTCTCTCTCTCTCTCTCTCGCTCTCTCTCTCTCTCTCTCCCTCTCTCTCTCGTATCCTATTACTGTATCTATTTTACTCGGCCATTCTGGATGTCACTAACTCGGTTTCTTCTCCGGAGCCTTTGTGCTCCACTGTCTCTCAGGTTAACTCGTATTGCAGTGGTGCCTGGATAGTGTGACGTGTGTGGTTGTGCTGCTGCCGTGGTCCTGCCAGATGCCTCCTCCTGCTGTTGCTGCTGCCATCATTAATCATTAGTCATACTTCTACTGCTATTATAGACATATGATATTATCATACATGTAGACTGCCTGATACTAATATATACTCTCAACATATTGTACCACAGTAGCCAGAACTATAACGACAGTATTATTACTTTCATGAATGTTGTTGTAAGCTACTGTCATTACCGAGGATGTCATACAGATTACTGTATTGTGTCATACAGATTACTGTTAACTTGTTATGCTGATCTGTTCTGTACGACATCTACTGCACGTCTGTCCGTCCTGGAAGAGGGATCCCTCCTCAGTTGCTCTTCCTGAGGTTTCTACCATTTTTTTCCCCCGGTAAAGGGTTTTTTTTGGGGAGTTTTTCCTTATCCGCTGTGAGGGTCTAAAGGACAGAGGGATGTCGTATGCTGTAAAGCCCTGTGAGGCAAATTGTATTTGTGATATTGGGCTTTATAAATAAAATTGATTGATTGATTGATTGATTGATTGAGTACCAAAAATCATAGTGTGCGATTTGGTTTCATTAAGAAGTCATTTATTATTTAAGAGCCATTGCTGTAAAGCATTAAAATCAGACTGTAATGCGGATTCAGTATGTCTTACATTAGTCAGTCCCTCCAGGAATTTGCGATGTTGCGATCGCAACAATTAACGCAAATTCAACCAATCCCCGTGAATTCTGTGCGACCTTGCAATTTTGTCCAATCACCGCAACTTTTCCGCAATTTTGGCCAGCCTCCCGTGAGTTCCACCAATCATAGCAGTCTCCAGCGCAAACGTAATGCACGTACGTCACCAAATGCACTTCCTTGTTTATGGTTTGAAGATGTCGACATGTGCACCTCCAATGTCTCACATTTACCAACTAAAATTACTGGCAAAGACCGTGCAAAACAATTCCCCGATGTTCTTCATGAAAGCGGAGGTAAACTGTTTTGCACCCCGTGCAATATTGTGTTGGAACACAAACGAAAATCATCGATAGACAAACACTTTTCTACCGCGAAACATAGGAGAATGGCTGAAACGCGCGGACCATAGACCAGACAGATCACCGTGATGGAAGCTGTTGCATCTAGATCTGTTGCGAGCGCTGAAAGAATGAAGGTAAGTTAGCTTAATTAATTGACGTGACAAGCTGTGAGCGTGTGTGTGTGTGTGTGTGTGTAAATACGTGTGTGCCAGGATGAGAAATGAAGTTTTTAAGCCACTGACAGATATGTCCAAATATGATTAATTCAATAATAAATTATCATTTTGTGCCTTGAATCTACCAACCACTTCATGTTAAACCAGTATTTGGCTGGTGCTAGTTTCCCACCGTGGTGTGTTTGCTTGTGTAAATGGGTTGGAGCATGTTTAAGATTAGTTTAGGAATAAATATAGTCAATTAAAATATTGAAACATGTTCTAAAAGCTGTTTTCAATTTATTTAGTTGGATGTGTAGTGAAATCAGAGAGTGCAAGCATGAGTGTGTGAGAGATGTCACCGAGGCAGAGGAAAGAGAGGAAATAGTCAAACACAAATAAGTTAAAATAATATCTTATAAAATGTAAACTACTGTGTTGTGGAAATTTTTTTCACCAATTCTGATCAGAAACCCACAACTTTTTTGCAATTTTCACTGTCTCCCGCAATTTCAGTGCAACAAATATGCTTAAAACATCGCAACTTACATCGCAATTTTTTAGAAAAGCTGCCGCAAATTCAGGCATTTTAGGCCGCAACAATCTTGAAAAAAGCCCGCGAAATCCTGGAGGGACTGATTAGTCCTGGACGTATATATATTACTGTATCATCTGCATAAAGCTGGACATGACAATCTGTGCACATGGAGGGAAGATCATTAACAAAATTGAAAAAAAGAAGTGGACCGAGAGTTGAACCTTGAGGCACACCATGATGCTGGACTAACATATCCGATTTACATCTATTTATCATAACACATTGTTTTCTATTGTGGAGATAACAATTGAACCAAAGCAGAGCATCACGGGGCAGACCTACCAAGAAAGTTTGTCTAAGAGAAGGTAATGATCAACGAGATCAAAGGCTTTGGTCAAATCAATGAAAA
>CM069306.1:7500-197500 GCA_035609425.1 Epinephelus awoara | reverse complement strand
CTCCTAAAAAACCCCATCTTGACCCCTCTGTGCTGTCCAATTTTAGACCTGTCTCTCATTTGCCTTTTCTTTCTAAGGTCTTAGAAAAAGTTGTTTTTATACAATTACAGTCATTTTTAGACATAAATTCTGTTCTTGATAAATTTCAGTCTGGTTTTACATCCCGACATAGCACAGAGTCAGCACTGTTAAAGGTGCACAATGATATTGCCTTGTCTTTGGATGCTGGGAATCCCGCTGTGCTGGTACTGCTGGACCTCACAGCGGCCTTTAATACAGTCGACCATGCAGTCCTTGTATCTCGCCTAAAGCAGTATGTCAGCATCCGCGGCACCACTCTTCAATGGTTTAGGTCGCACCTGGCCAATAGGAGCTTCTCTGTGATGATTGGTAACCTCCACTCATCACATGCATCTCTCCCTTGTGGGGTGCCACATGGATCTATTCTTGGCCTTATCCTCTTTTCACTGTATTTGCTACCTCTGGGATCAGTAATAACAAAACAGAATATGTCTTTCAATCTTTATGCAGATGATTTACAGATTTATTTGCTGATTAAACCCAATGAAAGTAATGCATTTAATAAGTTACTGGATTGTATTAGTCACGTAAAGCAGTGACTGGCACGAAACTTTCTGCACCTGCATGACAGCAAAACTGAATGTACTTTAGTTGGCACTTCACCTATGTTGGATGTTAGTGCAACAACCTGTAGCACTCTGGCCCCCTTTTTTAAACAATGTAAAAAATCTTGGTGTAACATTTGACAATGGTTTGAAGTTCGATAAACAGATTAGTTTCGTTGTCAGAACAAGCTTTTCCAGCTCCGTCTCTTGGCCAAAGTGAAGCCTTTTCTCAATCGGCAGGACCTTGAGAAGGCAATTCATGCATTTATCAGCTAACAATTGGATTACTGTAATGCCCTTAATGTTGGCCTCAGCCAGTCTACCCTTTCACGTCTTCAACTTGTACAGAATGCTGCGGCCCGATTTTTAACAAACACGCCCAGACGTGAACACATTACTCCTACGCTGTCGTCACTGGCTTCCAGTTCGTTTTAGGATAGATTTTAAACTTTTGCTGTTTGTTTTTAATGTCATTAATGGCCTGCCTCCTCTCTACTTGTCAGAGATTTTAACTATCCGCGATAGTGGAAATGCCCTGCGCTCGTCTGGTCAGCTTCTGTTAGAAGTCCCAAGGTCGAGATATAAACAATGGGGTGACCGTTCATTTGCTGTTGCTGCTCCAAGATTGTGGAACAAGCTCCCTCCTGACATTCACACCACTACTGATCTCGGCCTTTTTAAATTGAAGCTGAAAAACTACCTTTTTAGAATTGCTTTTAATTCAGGCTAGGGCTATCCTTTTTTAATGTTTATTCTGTTTTATTGTATTTTATCTGTGATGAAAGGCTTTTAATGTCCTGTAGCACTGTCGCACTTTCCATTGTTTTTCTTTCCTGTATTGTCTTATTGTTTTGTTTTTTTGTGTGTGTGTTTGGTACTTAGTGTACTTTCATTGTTATTTGACACTGTTGTGTGTGTTTGCTCTGCTGGGGAGGAAGGAGAAGATGCATAATTCAGATGGGTTTTAGTAAAAACTTCAATTTTGATCCCTTCACTCTGGGATGCATGACTAATATCACCAAATTCATGTTTCTAAGTTGTCATGAGGATGTGATTAAGAAACATTGAATTTATGGTTTTACATTTAGCTATATTTTCACATAGGGATTTGACATTGTGTATTTTGAGTCCATGTACACACACACACACACACACACACACACACACACACACACACACACACACACACACACACACACACACACACAAACTAATATTGCAATATTTTATACAGACCACACTGTCACATCCTTATGAGCACAGCAACACCATTTTAGGCCAGGGGCCTATAGTGCCTCGAGTGGCAAAACCAGGAACTGCATTGAAAAGACAGCGGGGCTCTTAAAGTAGAAAATGGCTCAATCTGGTGTTTTTTTTCTTCTTCTTGGGTCTCTCTTCCCAACCTGGCTCCCAGAGATAGAAAAATCATGTTTTTTATGTAAATTGCAGGGGAATCAAAAAATGTCATTTTAATGGGTTTCAATGGGGACCTTTTTCGGCCGAGGGGGCATGGTGTCTTAAAAGGTTGCCATTTGTATATTTTAGGCCCGATTCAGGAGCAGCTTTAAAATTTCAAAATATTACCAAAATTAAGTTTTCTGACCAAATGTCATGCTATGTGCATGAACATAGCCAAAGCTATTAAAAATACAACTGAAAAATGACTGAAAAGGACCTTTTTAGCCTACTTTTTAAAAAAGTAACCACTTACTTTACTGCGTTACTCCCTGAGTAAAGTAACTCAATTACTTTAAAAGTACTTCCAACGTTACTCCCTGACAAAAGTAACTCAAGCACTTTTAAAGTACCTTTGAGTATTCCACATTTCCTATTGGGCAATAGACCACAGGGTGCTAAGCCTACATTTTTTTGTCTCCAAAATTAAAGTTATGGACCACTTGTCCTTCACTGAGATCCAGTTCTCCCATCACAGCCGTCACTGTGACCAGTAGAAACACAGAACGATCTGCTGCCGTAGACAACTGTATGACAACAACACCCCAGCATTTTTAATATTTCCTCTAGGGATGTTACCACACAGAGTAAAAGGGGGAAATGATGGTGTGAAACAGCAGAGGCACTTTGTCAACCCGCTGAGTTAACGTTACTGTCATTAGCATCAAACTAGCAAACAATGGTACATCCTCACGGTCGGACATAAAGTAATAACATTAACAAATAGCGGCGGGGCTTTTACTCACCACAACTGCAGAGGCTCCCAGCTTCATTTGAAACAAACTTCAAATTAAAAGCCCCTTATAACCTCGGCTGAGAGAATCCCTCCATTTTCTAAATAGACTTTTATTCTGAAACATTTGTCAGAACTTCCTGTGGAAGATACAGTAGCTTGATAGTTTACGTATGGCGCTTCAAATGTAGCTCCTGCCATCTGCTGATGCTTTTAGGTGACAACAACAACATGTCGGCTGGCACATGAACACACACAGTTCTGGCAGTGACTCACATAATAGTGAAAGTGATAAAAACAGGACAAGAGTAACCCGATGACATCACACACGCCGTGAAAGACGACCGGGGATAATTGGTGAGTACCAGCGTGTAGCGTGTACCAGGCATAATGCAAGTCCTAAATCTGAAATATGTCTGTCAGTGAGTCCTACTCCACCTATTTAGACTCCACCGTAGACAACGGCAGCATTTCTCCGACCACGTAGCAAGGCCACAAGCTCCGTGGCTTCTTTCAGACTGATAGGTTTAACGTTATCTCGGTAATTAGAACCAAACGACAGCCGTTGCTGTTTTGGAGCTGAAGGACCAGCGTTCTAAAAGCAACGGAAGTAACTGATGTCTTGTTTGAAAATGCACTTAAGCATTTGATTACTCAAACAGCAAACTAATGCGTCAGGTTACTCGTTACTGCAAAAAGTAATCAAAGTAGCGTTAGAGTTACTTTGTTACTTTGTAACGCGTTATACCCAACTCTGGTCGGCTCAAACATCCAGTTTTAAAAACTCATATTTCATATGTTGTTCTATAAAAACATTTGTGATCCAAATCTTTGTGTTTGAATTTCTGGTGATTTAAAAAAAAAATTAACTGACAGAAAAGAGTTTTAATCTGATGTCAGTGGTGGAGCAGATGACAGCAGGTTTTCAGATTTACCTGTCCAGGTTGGCTGTTCTCACAGACGAAGGTTTCGTACTCGATGGCGAAGCTTGGAGCATTGTCATTAACGTCCGTCACAGAGACCAGAACCACAGCTTTCCCCACCTGAGATGGATCCACTGACACACAGGAGAACACCTGTCAGATACACCTCTTCAAAATAAAAGACTCCACACATTCAGGAAATAACAAAGAGGAAGTTAAAGGTTCATCATTCAGGAAAATCCTCTCAATGTTCACATTGATCCCATCCCCACATCTGTATAGTCAGCAGCATGTTAGCTTAGCTTAGCATAAAGACTGGGAACAGGGGAAGCCATGACCGTGACGCCTTGTAGTTTGGGGGTGGGGTGTCTCAGGGTGCAACACTGATGTCAGACAGATGTTTTTGAATCTAGTGGACAGAGTTCCTGGATTTTCAGCAGGGTTAGGGCTGACACCCCCCCCCCCACAACCCCTGACCCCCGAACCCTGACCCGCTTACGCTTTAAACGTGACTCACGGCTCTCCATGGCGAGGATGGTGATGTTGTGTAGAGCGATGACCTCTCTGTCCAGAGGTCGGGCCGTTGTGATCACACCTGAACTGCTGTCAACATCAAAGTAATGCTCCACGTCTGACTTCCAGTCTATCGAGTACCTGTGGACAGTTTCAAACATTAAACCTCAGCACTCCCACTGACTCTGTATCTGTGACAGTGTTGATGTGTCATACCTGATGGGACTGCTCTTGGCATCGGGATCGTGAGCTGAAACTGATCCCACATCAGTTCCCACTGGAGCTGCCTCAGAGATCACCATCTGACTGAGGGAGGAGGAGAAGACTGGAGGCTCATCCAGGTTCTCCACCAGCAGACGAACCGTCACCACGTCGCTGAATGGACTCATGGTCAGGAAACGAGTGTCCACATAACGATTGGATGCCTCGACTCGCAGTGTGAAGCTTGACTTGGTTTCAAAATCCAGAGTCTGGAGGAAGTTGGGGGGGGGGGGGGGGGGGGGGGGGGGGCGCTCAGAAGATTAAACTTTTCTACTTCCTGTTTCATTTTGTCAGTGTCATAACTTCATTATATCGTCATGACGAGAAACTGTATCTGATTAAACAGGACAGACTGAACGTCCTGAAAACTCTGACTGAACCTGAGGGCAGAACATTTTTGGTGTTTCCAGGCATCAGTGACGTGAATCTACACTTCAGACCCAGCGTTCTGATAACTGTTCGACAGAAGAAGATGCTCCGCTGGGGCTGCACCTGGAGCACATCGTGGACTAATGTAGTGATCAGAGAGGCAGACAGTCCTGAGCTGCACGTGTTCTCAAAGGTGGACCGTGGTTCAAAGCCTCCGAATCAGTTCAAGTTCAGGACGAAGGAACCGACAACAAAGACAAACATCAGAATGGTATTCAATGAAACAGGTCACCGCCTGCAACGAGTCCTGGACCTGCGACATGCAAATCAGGACCTATTACAAGGAAACCAGTACCTGCTACATGGAAACCAGGACCTGCTACAAGGAAACCAATACCTGTTTCAAGGAAACCAGTACTTGATAAAAAGAAATCAGTGCCTAGTACAGGGATACCAGTACCTGCTACAAGTAAACCACGACCTGCTATATGGAAAACAGTGCCTGCTACAAGGAAACCAGGACCTGCTACAAGAACACCAGTACCTACTACAAGGAAACCAGGACCTGCTACAAAGAAACCAGGACCTGCTACAAGAACACCAGTACCTGCTACAAGGAAACCAGGACCTGCTACAAGGAAACCAGGACCTGCTACAAGAACACCAGTACCTACTACAAGGAAACCAGGACCTGCTACAAGGAAACCAGGACCTGCTACAAGGAAACCAGGACCTGCTACAAGGACACCAGTACCTACTACAAGGAAACCAGGACCTGCTACAAAGAAACCAGGACCTGCTACAAGGACACCAGGACCTGCTACAAGGAAACCAGGACCTGCTACAAGGAAACCAGGACCTACTACAAGGAAACCAGGACCTGCTACAAAGAAACCAGGACCTGCTACAAAAAAACCACGACCTGCTACAAGGACACCAGTACCTGCTACAAAAAACCAGTACCTGCTACAAGGACACCAGTACCTGCTACAAGGACACTAGTACCTGTTACAAGCAAACCAGGACCTGTTTTAAGGAAACCAATACCTGTTACAAGCAAACCAGGACCTGTTTTGAGGAAACCAGTACCTGCTACAAAGAAACCAGTACCTGCTACAAGGAAACCAGGACCCTGGGAAAATGTGGGGAAGGTTTAACGTTAACAAAATTTGGATACCGCCCAACTCTTGTTGACAGAAGTTTCTGGAAAGAAACAATTACCGTCTGCAGCGTGATCAGTCCCTCCTGTGTGTTCGGATCAGTGATCATCCTGAAGGTTCCCAGTCCATCTCCATCGAGGATCCTGTAGTCCATCTCAGCGTTTGGACCGATGTCCAGATCTAGGGCTTTGATCTTAGCGACTACGGCTGAAACCAGTGTCGACTCTGGAACCCTGAACTGGTAACTCTCTGAAGGGACAGACACACACACAGGTAAACACACAGGTACATAAAGGTTCCTGAAACCCCTTCAGATGTCACGTCAGTGCTTCGATGATGTCACATCTACAGTTCAAAAGTCAGACTTACTGCGGGGGAAGCGAGGGGGGTTGTCGTTGACGTCAGTCAGCATCACTGTGACAGAGGTAGTTCCGGACAAACCACCTATCTGACCAATCATGTCTTTGGCCTGGACGATCAGCAGGTAATGGTCCTGCACCTCTCGATCCATGTCAGGTAGAGCTGTCCGCACCACACCTGCAGGACAGGTGAGACTGAGCTTTAATAAACACAGTAACACACCAGCAGGACAGGTGAGACTAAGCTTTAATAAACACATCTACACACTTGCAGGACAGGTGAGATTGAGCTGTAATAAACACATCTACACACCTGCAGGACAGGTGAGATTGAGCTGTAATAAACACATCTACACACCTGCAGGACAGGTGAGATTGAGCTGTAATAAACACATCTACACACCTGCAGGACAGGTGAGACTGAGCTGTAATAAACACATCTACACACCTGCAGGACAGGTGAGACTGAGCTGTAATAAACACATCTACACACCCGCAGGACAGGTGAGATTGAGCTGTAATAAACACATCTACACACCTGCAGGACAGGTGAGATTGAGCTGTAATAAACACAGTAACACACCTGCAGGACAGGTGAGATTGAGCTGTAATAAACACATCTACACACCTGCAGGACAGGTGAGACTGAGCTGTAATAAACACATCTACACACCTGCAGGACAGGTGAGATTGAGCTGTAATAAACACATCTACACACCTGCAGGACAGGTGAGACTGAGCTGTAATAAACACATCTACACACCTGCAGGACAGGTGAGACTGAGCTGTAATAAACACATCTACACACCTGCAGGACAGGTGAGATTGAGCTGTAATAAACACATCTACACACCTGCAGGACAGGTGAGATTGAGCTGTAATAAACACAGTAACACACCTGCAGGACAAACTGACGTGCTGACGTATTGCGGTAAGCAAGTTGTGTCATTTCCGGTGTTTCTGTGGCAGCGTCTCTGTACTCTCTGTGCTTTGGTGAATTCTACTAGCCTGCTTTCTCACTTCAGTTGCTTAAAACGTCTACTCCAAGTCTTAACCCACACTAGTTCTGTTGAAGCACTCATAGCTCTCCTCCTCTCTACGACTTTCTCGCTAATCTCTTAGCTGTTGTTTGCAGGTTACTAGCCTTGGTAGCTTTACTGCTAGCGATGGCTTCTCCCTCTGCTCTCTCTTGCCCGGTGTGCCACATGTTCAGTTATGCCTCTGCCTCCTTTAGCGACAGTGGTAATTGTAACAAGTGTAGCTTATTTGCTGCGTTGGAGGCGAGGTTTAGTGAATTAGAAGCTCGGCTCCGCACCATGGAAAATCACTCAGTAGCTGCGGTAGTTAGCCAGTCCCCTGTAGCCGGTGCGGAGCCACATAGCATAGCCTTAGCTCCTGCTAGCGGTCCTCCGGTAACTCCCGTTCAGCCGGGTCGTTGGATAAGTGTGCGCCAGAAGCGTAGCTCCAAGCCGAAGCCCACGGCTCACCACCAGCCTGTTCACGTCTCCAACCGCTTTTCCCCACTCAGCGACACACCCGCTGACGATAAAGCTCTGGTTATTGGCAGCTCTATTTTGCGGAACGTGAAGTTAGCAACACCAGCGGCCATAGTCAAATGTATCCCTGGGGCCAGAGCGGGCGACATCGAATCAAATTTAAAACTGCTGGCTAAAGATAAACGTAGATTCAGTAAGATTGTTATTCACGTCTGCGGCAATGACACCCGGTTACGCCAATCGGAGGTCACTAAAATTAATGTTGCCTCGGTGTGTGAATATGCAAAAACGATGTCGGACTCCGTAGTTTTCTCTGGACCCCTCCCTAATCTGACCTCTGATGACATGTTTAGCCGCATGTCATCATTTAATCGCTGGCTGTCCAGGTGGTGTCCAGCAAACGATGTGGGTTTCGTTAATAATTGGCAAACTTTCTGGGGAAAACCTGGTCTCATTAGGAGAGACGGCATTCATCCCACTTTGGATGGAGCTGCTCTCATTTCTAGGAACCTGGAAAATTTTATTAGCAAATTAAATCCCTGACAACCCAGAGTTGAGACCAGGACAGAGAGCTGCAGTCCTATACGCCTCTCTGAGCTTCTAGTTCACTTACCCAGCCACAGTTTTCATAGTTTTATACCAACGGTGTCTGTCCCCCGACCACCTAAATTATTTAAATCTAAAATTAAACAAAGAGGAGTTGTGCAAAACAACCTCATAAAAATTAAAACCTCTTCTGTGACAGAAAGACAAAACAGGAGAATTAAATGCGGACTGTTAAATATCAGGTCTCTTTCGTCTAAAGCAGTGTTAGTAAACGAATTAATATCAGATAATCATATTGATTTACTCAGTCTCACTGAAACCTGGCTGTGTCAAGATGAATATGTCAGTCTAAATGAATCCACTCCTCCCAGTCATAATAATACCCACATTCCTCGAGGCAGCGGCCGAGGAGGGGGAGTTGCAGCCATTTTTAACTCTAGTCTGTTAATCAGCTCTAAACCTAAACTAGATTATAATTCTTTTGAAAGCCTCGTTCTTAGTCTTTTACATCCAACCTGGAAAACCTCGCAGCCACTTTTATTTGTTATTGTGTACCGTGCTCCTGGCCCGTATTCTGAATTTATATCTGAATTCTCAGAGTTTTTATCCAGTCTAGTTCTTAAATCAGATAAAGTTATTATTGTAGGCGACTTTAACATTCATGTCGACGTTGATAATGACTCCCTGGCTACCGCGTTTATCACATAATTAGACTCCATTGGCTTCAGTCAGGGTGTTCATGAACCCACTCACTGTTTTAACCATACCCTCGATCTAGTTCTGACGTATGGAACTGAAATTGATAACCTAACAGTCTTTCCACAGAATCCCTCGCTATCGGATCATTATTTGATTACTTTTGATTTCTTTTTACTCGATTACACGCCACTTAGTAACAGTTACTATACCAGATGTTTATCAGATAGTGCTGTTGCAAAATTTAAAGAAACGATTACTCCGTCGTTGAATTCAATCCCAAGTCCTTTAGTAACAGAGGTTTCCCGTACCGACTTTAACCTCTCCCGAATTGATCAATTTGTTGATAGCGCCGTAAGCTCGCTGCGAACAACACTTGACTCTGTAGCTCCTCTTAAAAAGAAGTTAACAAAACAAAGAAAGTTCGCTCCTTGGTATAACTCTGAAACCCGTAAATTATAGCAAATATCGCGAAAGTTTGAAAGGAATTGGCGATTAACCAAACTGGAAGAATCTCGTGTAATCTGGGCAGACAGTCTCAAAACTTATAAGAGGGGCCTCCGCAATGCCAGAGCAAACTATTACTCAGCTTTAATAGAAGAAAACAAAAATAACCCCAGGTTTCTTTTCAGCACTGTAGCCAGGCTGACTGAGAGTCAAAGCTCTATTGAGCCTTGTATTCCTTTAACCCTTAGCAGTAATGACTTTATGAGCTTCTTTAATGACAAAATCCTAGCTATTAGAATCCTAGCTGTCCTCAGATAGTACCTATCTAATCTCAAACACAGCTGTAACACCTAATATTTATTTAGATTCCTTCTCCCCAATTTCTCTTCAAGAATTGACCGCAGTGATTTCTTCATCTAAATCATCAACGTGTCTCTTAGACCCCATCCCAACTAGGCTACTCAAGTAGGTCTTACCTCTAGTTAACACCCATATATTAGATATGATCAATATATCCTTATTAACAGGCTATGTACCACAGTCTTTTAAGGTAGCTGTAATTAAACCTCTACTAAAAAAGCCCACCCTGGATCCAGAGGTGTTAGCCAACTATAGACCAATATCTAATCTTACCTTTATGTCAAAGATCCTTGAGAAAGTAGTCGCAGACCAGCTGTGTGATTTTCTCCAGGATAATAATTTATTTGAGGAATTACAGTCAGGATTTAGAGTGCATCATAGCACTGAGACAGCTCTAGTTAAAATTACAAATGACCTTCTGATTGCTTCAGACAAAGGACTTGTCTCTGTACTTGTTTTATTAGATCTTAGTGCAGCGTGTGTGCAGTAACACACCTGCAGGACAGGTGAGACTGAGCTGTAATAAACACAGTAACACACCTGCAGGACAGGTGAGACTGAGCTGTAATAAACACAGTAACACACCTGAACAAACTTCATGTAACAGAATCATAAACACAGCTGTTATGTGATGACGTTCTGCTGCGGCTCCTGAAGAACACAAGCACTCCGACAGACTCTGAGGTGAAGTCACATCCTGTAGGTGGAGCTAACGTTAGCTCTGTTCACTTGTGACATGTATGTTGTTCGATATGTTCGGTAGTTTTTTTTCCATACAACGTTCTCTGTTTATGTGAACCTGGGTTGGTCCTGGACAATTTGTGACACGCTCGGTATTACACGTCTACGACCATGTTAATCTGTCACATCCAGAGTCATTGAATTGACAGATGAGGATTTCAGATGGTAATCCACAGATTTTAGAACAAATGTGTGACACATGGTTTAAAATGGAACATTCAGAGCTGTGACAGCATTTCATCCTGATGAGTGTCAATGACCTCCTGTTCTGTCTCTGTCAGACTGACACAAGAGCCACACACAGGTGTTTAATATCTATCAGACTGACGGAAGAAACTAGAACACCTGTCAGTTTTTATAAAGTTTCTGTCTGAAGACACGTTCACACAAAACCTTATAAATAAGGTCTTAACAGAACAAGAACAGAAAAACATCCTGTTTGATTTTGGTCCCATTAGACAAGTCAGAACGACTCGAAGACATCAGACTGAATGTCGATGTTAACAGGAAGTGAGCAGGGAAACATCATGTGACCTGTAACTGACGAGAGCTGTTTATAATCACATAATCCACACACACACACACACACACACACACACACACACACACACACACACACACACACACACACACACACACACACACACACACACACAATCTACAGTTAATTCACCATCATCATGTTTAAGACTCACTTATAGGTTAATGCTGATGGGTGGGGGTAGGGGGTAGGGCTTGTTATTGTGTAGTTTCATTACAGTTTTTCTCCATTGGTTTTGCTCATTTCTTGAAAAAGAAATTACATTCTCAAAACTGTAAGATCATTTGGCAAAACAGTCTTACAGTTCAGCACAACACCATAGCTCACTTGCAAAAGCTCATATCTCTCCAAAAACTGTTCACTCATGCTTCAAAACTAAATTCCTTTCTCATATAAATAGTCAGTGCCCCCAAAATGCATCGTCCCTTTGGCATTGTGTAAGCACTGCAAGCCAAAATGGTAATACTGTAATGTAAACATAAACAGTGCTGTAAATAAAGCTGGAGTTTCACAACTACAGTAACACTTTTTCACTGGTCGCTGTCCTCACCCTCCCTCTCCTGGCCACCGTCCTCACCCTCCTGGCCATCCACACGCTGCTGTCTGTCTGGCCACAGATTCTCGTCAACATCACAGCGTATATTCTCCCTTGCGATGCAACGAAGGAAGAAACGATGTGCATATCGCAACCATCCCCTACACTGATCTCCTGTAATATCTTCACACGTAGCATCCATTGCATGGAGCAGGGACCTCTGATTTTGAGCCTGATGCTCATACACTCTCCACCTCCAAGCGGAGAAAAACTCCTCAATAGGATTGAGGAAAGGAGAGTCAGGTGGTAGGAACACCATGACCATCCTTGGATGAGTAGTGGACCAGGCCCTGATGAGCGGGCCACGGTGGAAATTCACATTGTCCCACACAATGACATAGTTTGGTAGGTGAGGCCCTACCAGACCTCTCTCATTTTCAGGGATCAAATCAGAATAAAGACGGTCCAAGAAGATGAGGAGCTTCTGTGTATTGTATGGGCCAAGACTGGGGATGTGAGTGGCCACACCATTCTCAGAAATGGCAGCACACACAGTTATATTGCCCCCACTCTAGCCTGGGACATCCACCGTTGGCTCATTTCTTGAAACAGAAATTACATTCTCAAAATAACATGGACAAACCTCCAAAACACTTGGCAATTGTTCACAACAGAATTGAATTTCTCATTCATTTCATCAAACTGCAAATGTCTTAGTACATGTATCAATGTCTAAGTACATCTTTCCAAATGATTAAGTACAGGTAGCCTAGAGTGGGGGCAATATAACTGTGTGTGCTGCCATTTCTGAGAATGGTGTGGCCACTCACATCCCCAGTCTTGGCCCATACAATACACAGAAGCTCCTCATCTTCTTGGACCGTCTTTATTCTGATTTGATCCCTGAAAATGAGAGAGGTCTGGTAGGGCCTCACCTACCAAACTATGTCATTGTGTGGGACAATGTGAATTTCCACCGTGGCCCGCTCATCAGGGCCTGGTCCACTACTCATCCAAGGATGGTCATGGTGTTCCTACCACCTGACTCTCCTTTCCTCAATCCTATTGAGGAGTTTTTCTCCGCTTGGAGGTGGAGAGTGTATGAGCATCAGGCTCAAAATCAGAGGTCCCTGCTCCATGCAATGGATGCTACGTGTGAAGATATTACAGGAGATCAGTGTAGGGGATGGTTGCGATATGCACATCGTTTCTTCCTTCGTTGCATCGCAAGGGAGAATATACGCTGTGATGTGGACGAGAATCTGTGGCCAGACAGACAGCAGCGTGTGGATGGCTAGGAGGGTGAGGACGGTGGCCAGGAGAGGGAGGGTGAGGACAGCGACCAGTGAAGAAGCGTTACTGTAGTTGTGAAACTCCAGCTTTATTTACAGCACTGTTTATGTTTACATTACAGTATATGCTGTTTACATTTTATTTTTACTCTGATGTATTGAAGTTACTTTATGTGTGTGAATACAAATGGTTACATTTTCCTTGGCAGTATGAGCACAATGTGTGATGTCAAACCTTGGAGGCTACTCTTACCGTAAAATCCTATTTTATTTTATTTTTGTTCAGTTTATACACAATTGTATTCTGTTAGCTAGACAAAAAAAAACTAGCACAGTAACCATTGTCAATGAAGGACTGGGCTAAGACTGGAGGTGGACATGAGGGATATTTCAATGGTCCTCTGCCATAGTGACAAAACATCTAACCATTTTGGCTTGCAGTGCTTACACAATGCCAAAGGGACGATGCATTTTGGGGGCACTGACTATTTATATGAGAAAGGAATTTAGTTTTGAAGCATGAGTGAACAGTTTTTGGAGAGATATGAGCTTTTGCAAGTGAGCTATGGTGTTGTGCTGAACTGTAAGACTGTTTTGCCAAATGATCTTACAGTTTTGAGAATGTAATTTCTGTTTCAAGAAATGAGCCAAACCAATCACGAAAAACTGTAACAGATGACGTCCTGATGTTAGCTTTGCTATGTGTCCCTGTCAGCTGCAGTCACTGATGCTTTCTAGACATAGTGATTTTCCATAACTGAATAAATACCACACATAGCAACAAAATAACTGCTTTGCTAGCTCAATCATGTTGTAACTAAGATATCCGCTGGAAAAATATTTTATTTACGAACCATTTATTGAGTTATTACCTTATTTTTATACAGTCTCTGGTTATTACAGACACCGCTAACGGCTAACATTAACAGCTAACGGTTAGCCCAGCTAATCTATGATAACCATGTCACTCATTAGAAAACGTGCACATAGTAACGTTTGTTCAGTCATTGTGTTTATAGACTTAACAAACATCAGATTAGTCTACACGGTGATATAGTGACGTGAAAAATGTGATATATATAAACTGGCGATCCCCGAGGCCCCTGCACTTCCGTTAGTCGAAAAACTCCGGGCTGTGTCTCCAGAGGTAAAGGAAGAAATTTCTTCTTTTTTTTTCTTTACCGATGGATTTCCAGATTGGCAGTCAGCTGCTAACTCAGAGAAGAACAGCAGCTGTTAGCATTTAGCAGCTCACTAAAAAAAGAAGAACAGTAGCTGTTAGCTGTCAGCTGTTAGCAGTTAGCGGCTGACTCAAAGAAGAAGAACAGCAGCTGTTAGCAGTTAGCAACCACCCATTGAGAGCATGACCTGGACTATGCCTGAGGTGTGTTCAGGTGTCGTGTTAAGATGTTGTGTTCACGTGTGTTTAGGTATGTTCAGGTATTGTTAGGTCAGTTTTTCCTGATCAGCTGTGAGTGTCCAAAGGACAGAGGGATGTCGTATGCTGTAAAGCCCTGTGAGGCAAATTGTGATTTGTGATATTGGGCTTTATAAATAAAATTGATTGATTGATTGATTGATCAATTCAATGATTGTATTCAGGTGTGTGCTGGTGTTGTGTTCAAGTGTGTTCTAGTGTTGTGTCAGGTGTGTTCTGGTGTGTTCAGGTGTGTTCTGGTGTTGTGTTGAAGTGTGTTCTGGTATTGTGTTCATAAGTGTTCTGGTTTGTACAGGTGTGTTCAGGTGTTGTTTTCAGGTGTGTTCAGGTGTTGTGTTCAGATGTTGTGTTCAGGTGTGTTCAGGTGTTGTGCTCAGATGTTGTGTTCAGGTGTTGGTGTTCAGATGTTGTGTTCAGGGGTCCGTTTCACAAAGCAGGTTTAGTGAAAACTCAGAGTCTGTTAACCCTGAAATGAGGGAAACTCTGAGTTTTCCGTTTCAAAATGGGAGGTAAGTCAAACCAGAGAAAGAGGGGTAACTCTAGCCTGTTTCAGAGACAGAGGTAACTTAAGCTCTCGGTCAGTTACCGTAGTAACAGACTCTATGAACCTAACCTGGTCGAGACCAGATTTTTCTCAATGAACCTCGAGTTTCTCTCTGTCTCCACCCTCTTTCAGAGCCACACACTCCATTTGATTTCCTCATTCATTCAGTCAGCAGGTGAGTTTTGGCGTAGCCTAGTTCTGCCGTCGGTTTGAGCTGTACCGTTTCACGTCACGGTCCATCATCTACATACACAACCTAATCCGTCCTGACATTTGCAACATTACCAATCGTAGTCATGCTCTCAAATCCCAGCAGATATTGTATGTTGCGCTGCATTTCTTTGCAAATGGAAGTTTTTTGTACAATGTCGGAAATGCTGAGCTCTTGAGTAAGACAACTGTATGCAGGGTGGTCAGAAAAGTGTGCTCGTTTTATGGGCATCTTTCTGTTGGCTGAGTAGAAGTCTGTGTTAGTTTAAATAGGCTTAATTATTTAATAGAACACGATATAGATGAGAAGACATTTATATGTGTGAAAACAGCATTATGTTGGGGATAAAACAACTGCACAGTCAAACAGCCACTGTCGGACTCCATAGTTTTCTCTGGACCCCTCTCAAACCTGACCTCTGATGACATGTTCAGCCGCATGTCATCATTTAATCGCTGGCTGTCCAGGTGGTGTCCAGCAAACAATGTGGGTTTTGTTAATAATTGGCAAACTTTCTGGGGAAAACCTGGTCTCATTATGAGAGACAGCAATCATCCCATTGGATGGAGCTGCTCTCATTTCTAAAAACCTGGCAAATTTTATTAGTAATTCAAATCCCTGACAACCCAGAGTTGAGATCAGGACTCAGAGTCGCAGTCCTATACGCTTCTCTGAGCTTCTAGTGAAGTTACCCAGCCATAGTTTTCATAGTTTTATACAAACGGTGTCTGTCCCCCGACCACCTAAATTATCTAAATCTAAAATTAAACTAAGAGGAGTTGTACAAAACAACCTCATAAAAATTAAAACCTCTTCTGTGACAGAAAGACAAAACAGGAGAATTAAATGCGGACTGTTAAATATCAGGTCTCTATCGTCTAAAGCAGTGTTAGTAAACGAATTAATTTCAGATAATCATATTGATTTACTCAGTCTCACTGAAACTTGGCTGTGTCAAGATGAATATGTCAGTCTAAATGAATCCACTCCTCCCAGTCATAATAATACCCACATTCCTCGAGGCAGCGGCCGAGGAGGGGGAGTTGCAGCCATTTTTAACTCTAGTCTGTTAATCAGCCCTAAACCTAAACTAGACTATAATTCATTTGAAAGCCTCGTTCTTAGTCTTTTACATCCGACCTGGAAAACCTCGCAGCCACTTTTATTTGTTACAGTGTACCGTGCTCCTGGCCCGTATTCTGAATTTATATCTGAATTCTCAGAGTTTTTATCCAGTTTAGTTCTTAAATCAGATAAAGTTATTATTGTAGGCGATTTTAACATTCATGTCGACATTGATAATGACTCCCTGGCTACTGGGTTTATCTCATTATTAGACTCCATTGGCTTCAGTCAGGGTGTACATGAACCCACTCACTGTTTTAACCATACCCTCGATCTAGTTCTGACGTATAGAATTGAAATTGATAACCTAACAGTCTTTCCACAGAATCCCTCGCTATCGGATCATTATTTGATTACTTTTGATTTCTTTTTACTCGATTACATGCCACTTAGCAACAGTTACTATACTAGGTGTTTATCAGATAGTGCTGTCGCAAAATTTAAGGAAATGATTACTCCGTTGTTAAATTCAATACCAAGTCCTTCAATAACAGAGGTTTCCCGTGCCGACTTTAACCTCTCTCAAATTGATCATTTTGTTGATAGCGCCGTAAGCTCGCTGCGAACAACACTTGACTCTGTAGCTCCTCTTAAAAAGAAGTTAACAAAGCAAAGAAAGTTCCCTCCTTGGTATAACTCTCAAACACGTAAGTTAAAACAAATATCGCGAAAGTTTGAAAGGAATTGGCAATTAACCAAACTGGAAGAATCTTGTTTAATCTGGGCAGACAGTCTCAAAACTTATGAGGGGCCTCCGCAATGCCAGAGCAAAACTATTACTCAGCTTTAATAGAAGAAAACAAAAATAACCCCAGGTTTCTTTTCAGCACTGTAGCCAGGCTGACTGAGAGTCACAGCTCTATTGAGCCTTGTATTCCTTTAGCCCTTAGCAGTAATGACAAAATTCTAACTATTAGAGGCAAAATTAATGACCTCCTGTCCTCAGATAGTACCTATCTAACCTCAAACACAGCTGCAAGACCTAATAGATATTTAGATTGCTTCTCCCCAATGTCTTACCTTTAGTTGACACCCATATATTAGATATGATCAATATATCCTTATTAACAGGCTATGTACCACAGTCTTTTAAGGTAGCTGTAATTTAAAACCTCTACTAAAAAAGCCCACCCTGGATCCAGAGGTGTTAGCCAACTATAGACCAATATCTAATCTTCCCTTTATGTCAAAGATCCTTGAGAAAGTAGTCGCAGACCAGCTGTGTGATTTTCTCCATGATAATAATTTATTTGAGGAATTACAGTCAGGATTTAGAGTGCATCATAGCACTGAGACAGCACTAGTTAAAATTACAAATGACCTTCTGATTGCTTCAGACAAAGGACTCGTCTTTGTACTTGTTTTATTAGATCTTAGTGCGGCGTTTGACACAATTGACCATCAAATTCTGCTACAGAGACTGGAACACTTAATTGGCCTAAAAGGTTCTGCACTAAGCTGGTTTAAATCTTATTTATCTGATCGTTTTCAGTTTGTTCACGTTCATAATGAATCATCCGTACGTACTAAAGTTTGTTTTGGAGTCCTGCAAGGTTCTGTGCTCGGACCAATCCTATTTATTCTATATATGCTTCCTTTAGGTAACATCATTAGAAATCACTCTATAAATTTCCAGTGTTATGCGGATGATACACAGTTGTATTTATCGATGAAGCCAGAAGAAAGTAATCAATTAACTAAACTCCATAACTGCCTTAAAGACATAAAAACCTGGATGAGCACCAATTTCCTGATGTTAAATTCAGACAAAACTGAAGTTATTGTTCTTGGCCCCAAACAACTCAGAGACTCTGATGACATAGTTTCTCTCGATGGCATTGCTCTGGCCTCTACCACTACCGTAAGAAACCTCAGAGTAACATTTGATCAAGATTTGTCTTTTAATTCTCATTTAAAACAAACCTCACAGACTGCATTTTTTCATCTGCGTAATATTGCAAAAATTAGGCCTATCTTGACCCAAAAAGATGTAGAAAAATTGGTCCACACTTTTATTACCTCAAGGCTGGATTACTGTAACTCTCTATTATCAGGTAGCTCTAGTAAGTCCTTAAAAACTCTCCAGCTAATTCAGAATGCAGCAGCACGTGTACTAACAGGAACTAAGAAACAAGATCATATTTCTCCTGTTTTAGCTTCTCTGCACTGGCTCCCTGTAAAATCCAGAATTGAATTTAAAATCCTACTGTTAACTTATAAAGCTCTGAATGGTCAAGCTTCATCATATCTTAGAGAGCTCATAGTGCCTTATTATCCCACCAGAACTCTGCGCTCTGAGAACGCAGGGTTACTCGTGGTCCCTAAGGTCTCCAAAAGTAGATCAGGAGCCAGAGCCTTCAGCTATCAGGCTCCTCTCCTGTGGAATCATCTTCCTGTTGCGGTCCAGGAGGCAGACACTGTCTCACATTTAAGACTAGACTTAAGACTTTCCTCTTTGATAAAGCTTATAGTTAGGGCTGGCTCAGGCTTGCTCTGTACCAGCCCCTAGTTAGGCTGACTTAGGCCTAGTCTGCTGGAGGACCCCCCTATAATACACCGGGCACCTTCTCTCCGTCTCTCTCTCTCTCTCTTGTATCCTATTACTGCATCTTGCTAACTCGGCCATTCTGGATGTCACTAACTCGGCTTCTTCTCCGAAGCCTTTGTGCTCCACTATCTCTCAGGTTAACTCGTATCGCAGCGGTGCCTGGATAGCGTGACGTGTGCGGTTGTGCTGCTGCCGTGGTCCTGCCAGATGCCTCCTCCTGCTGCTGCTGCCATCATTAGTCATTAGTCATACTTCTACTGTTATTATACACATATGATTATTATCACACATGTATACTGCCAGATACTAATATATACTTTCAACATATTGTACCACAGTAGCCAGAACTATAACGATAATATTATTACTTTCATGAATATTGTTGTAAGCTACTGTCATTACCATCTGTCCTGCATCTCTCTCTCTCTCTCTCTCTTTCTGTCCCATTGTGTCATACGGATTACTGTTAATTTATCATGTTGATCTGTTCTGTACGACATCTATTGCATGCCTGTCCGTCCTGGAAGAGGGATCCCTCCTCAGTTGCTCTTCCTGAGCTTTCTACCGTTTTTTGTTTTTTGTTTCCCCGGTAAAGGGTTTTTTTTTGGGGAGTTTTTCCTTATCCGCTGTGAGGGTCCAAAGGACAGAGGGATGTCGTATGCTGTAAAGCCCTGTGAGGCAAACTGTGATTTGTGATATTGGGCTTTATAAATAAAATTGATTGATTGATTGAATATTTACTTTACAATGTAATACGTGATCAAAATGAGGTACCCCCATGAGATTATGCAGAGGTCTTACCTGTTTGAACAATGTTTTTATATTTCATCCTAAGCTGCTGCCAAGTGCGCTTCTCTCCCGCAGGATTGCACCTAAATGAAATAAATTAATAGGCTACCATTGAAGCAGTTTCCCCTGTAATATTATTGTGATTGCAAAGGACTACATTTAAACTTATGCACTTCTTTTTGAAAATGTGTGCAAACTCACCGTATGAGCTCATTAAGATTTCTAATTCTAGTGGGGTTAAAAAACGCAGCCATCCTCTTCCCCGTTGCCATGGTGACTCGTCGAATCGGGGCTCCATTGATGCTGGCTTTTTATAGTTGTGGTGCACGCACTTAACTCCAGGTGAAACTACTCCGAGTTGATTAAACTGATTCAAATCAGCTGTTCTGGAACCGGAAACTCAGAGTTTCCTATCTCAGAGTAGATCAACTCAGAGTTCAGGATTAGACTCAGAGTTTGTTGAACCTGCTTTGTGAAACAGACCCCAGGTGTGTTCAGGTGTTGTGTTCAGATATTGTGTTCAGGTGTGTTCAGGTGTTCAATCAATCAATCAATCAATTTTATTTATAAAGCCCAATATCACAAATACAATTTGCCTCACAGGGCTTTACAGCATACGACATCCCTCTGTCCTTTAGACCCTCACAGCGGATAAGGAAAAACTCCCCAAAAAAGCCCCTTTAACGGGGAAAAAAAAATGGTAGAAACCTCAGGAAGAGCAACTGAGGAGGGATCCCTCTTCCAGGACGGACAGACGTGCAGTAGATGTCGTACAGAACAGATCAGCATAACAAATTAACAGTAATCTGTATGACACAATACAGTAATCGGTATGACATCCTCGGTAATGACAGTAGCTTACAACAACATTCATGAAAGTAATAATACTGTCGTTATAGTTCTGGCTACTGTGGTACAACATGTTGAAAGTATATATTAGTATCAGGCATGTATGATAATATCATATGTCTATAATAGCAGTAGAAGTATGACTAATGATTAATGATGGCAGCAGCAGCAGCAGGAGGCATCTGGCAGGACCACGGCAGCAGCACAACCACACACGTCACACTATCCAGGCACCGCTGCAATACGAGTTAACCTGAGAGATAGTGGAGCACAAAGGCTCTGGAGAAGAAGCCGAGTTAGTGACATCCAGAATGGCCGAGTAAAAAAAGATACAGTAATAGGATACGAGAGAGAGAGGGAGAGAGAGAGAGAGAGAGAGAGAAGGTGCCCGGTGTATTATAGGTGGTCCTCCGGCAGACTAGGCCTAAGTCAGCCTAACTAGGGGCTGGTACAAGGCAAGCCTGAGCCAGCCCTAACTATAAGCTTTATCAAAGAGGAAGGTCTTAAGTCTAGTCTTAAATGTGGAGACGGTGTCTGCCTCCCGGACCGTAACAGGAAGATGATTCCACAGGAGAGGAGCCTGATAGCTGAAGGCTCTGGCTCCTGATCTACTTTTGGAGACTTTAGGGACCACGAGTAACCCTGCGTTCTCAGAGCGCAGAGTTCTGGTGGGATAATATGGCACTATGAGCTCTCTAAGATATGACGGAGCTTGACCATTTAGAGCTTTATAAGTTAACAGTAGGATTTTATATTCAATTCTGGATTTTACAGGGAGCCAGTGCAGAGAAGCTAAAACAGGAGAAATATGATCTTGTTTCTTAGTTCCTGTTAGTACAAGTGCTGCTGCATTCTGAATTAGCTGAAGAGTTTTTAATGGTTTACTAGAGCTACCTGATAGTAGAGAGTTACAGTAATCCAGCCTCGAGGTAACAAAAGCGTGGACCAATTTTTCTGCATCTCTTTGGGTCAAGATAGGCCTAATTTTCGCAATATTACGCAGACGAAAAAATGCAGTCCGTGAGGTTTGTTTTAAATGAGAATTGAAAGACAGATCTTGATCAAATGTTACTCCGAGGTTTCTTACGGTAGTGGTAGAGGCCAGAGCAATGCCATCGAGAGAAACTATGTCATCAGATAAAGAGTCTCCGAGTTGTTTGGGGCCAAGAACAATAACTTCAGTTTTGTCTGAATTTAACATCAGGAAATTGGTGCTCATCCAGGTTTTTATGTCTTTAAGACAATTATGAAGTTTAGTTAATTGATCAGTTTCTTCTGGCTTCATCGATAAATACAACTGTGTATCATCCGCATAACAATGGAAATTTATAGAGTGATTTTTAATGATGTTACCTAAAGGAAGCATATATAGAATAAATAGGATTGGTCCAAGCACAGAACCTTGCGGAACTCCAAAACAAGCTTTAGTACGTAAGGATGATTCATTATGAACGTGAACAAATTGAAAACGATCAGATAATTAAGATTTAAACCAGCTTAGTGCAGAACCTTTTAGGCCAATTAAGTGTTCCAGTCTCTGTAACAGAATTTCATGGTCAACAGTGTCAAACGCTGCACTAAGATCTAATAAAACAAGTACAGAGACGAGTCCTTTGTCTGAAGCAATCAGAAGGTCATTTGTAATTTTAACTAGAGCTGTCTCAGTGCTATGATGCGCTCTAAATCCTGACTGTAATTCCTCAAATAAATTATTATCCTGGAGAAAATCACACAGCTGGTCTGCGACTACTTTCTCAAGGATCTTTGACATAAAGGTAAGATTAGATATTGGTCTATAGTTGGCTAACACTTCTGGATCCAGGGTGGGCTTTTTTAGTAGAGGTTTAATTACAGCTACCTTAAAAGACTGTGGTACATAGCCTGTTAATAAGCATATATTGATCATATCTAATATATGGGTGTTAACTAAAGGTAAAACCTCCTTGAGTAGCCTAGTTGGGATGGGGTCTAAGAGACACGTTGATGATTTAGATGAAGAAATCACTGCGGTCAATTCTTGAAGAGAAATTGGGGAGAAGGAATCTAAATAAATATTAGGTGTTACAGCTGTGTTTGAGGTTAGATAGGTACTATCTGAGGACAGGAGGTCATGAATTTTGCCTCTAATAGCTAGGATTTTGTCATTAAAGAAGCTCATAAAGTCATTACTGCTAAGGGTTAAAGGAATACAAGGCTCAATAGAGCTTTGACTCTCAGTCAGCCTGGCTACAGTGCTGAAAAGAAACCTGGGGTTATTTTTGTTTTCTTCTATTAAAGCTGAGTAATAGTTTGCTCTGGCATTGCGGAGGCCCCTCTTATAAGTTTTGAGACTGTCTGCCCAGATTACACGAGATTCTTCCAGTTTGGTTAATCGCCAATTCCTTTCAAACTTTCGCGATATTTGCTTTAATTTACGGGTTTCAGAGTTATACCAAGGAGCGAACTTTCTTTGTTTTGTTAACTTCTTTTTAAGAGGAGCTACAGAGTCAAGTGTTGTTCGCAGCTAGCTTACGGCGCTATCAACAAATTGATCAATTCGGGAGAGGTTAAAGTCGGTACGGGAAACCTCTGTTACTGAAGGACTTGGGATTGAATTCAACGACGGAGTAATCGTTTCTTTAAATTTTGCGACAGCACTATCTGATAAACATCTGGTATAGTAACTGTTACTAAGTGGCGTGTAATCGAGTAAAAAGAAATCAAAAGTAATCAAATAATGATCCGATAGCGAGGGATTCTGTGGAAAGACTGTTAGGTTATCAATTTCAGTTCCATACGTCAGAACTAGATCGAGGGTATGGTTAAAACAGTGAGTGGGTTCATGAACACCCTGACTGAAGCCAATGGAGTCTAATAATGTGATAAACGCGGTAGCCAGGGAGTCATTATCAACGTCGACATGAATGTTAAAGTCGCCTACGATAATAACTTTATCTGATTTAAGAACTAGACTGGATAAAAACTCTGAGAATTCAGATATAAATTCAGAATACGGGCCAGGAGCACGATACACAATAACAAATAAAAGTGGCTGCGAGGTTTTCCAGGTTGGATGTAAAAGACTAAGAACAAGGCTTTCAAAAGAATTATAATCTAGTTTAGGTTTAGGGCTGATTAACAGACTAGAGTTAAAAATGGCTGCAACTCCCCCTCCTCGGCCGCTGCCTCGAGGAATGTGGGTATTATTATGACTGGGAGGAGTGGATTCATTTAGACTAACATATTCATCTTGACACAGCCAGGTTTCAGTGAGACTGAGTAAATCAATATGATTATCTGATATTAATTCGTTTACTAACACTGCTTTAGACGAAAGAGACCTGATATTTAACAGTCCGCATTTAATTCTCCTGTTTTGTCTTTCTGTCACAGAAGAGGTTTTAATTTTTATGAGGTTGTTTTGCACAACTCCTCTTTGTTTAATTTTAGATTTAAATAATTTAGGTGGTCGGGGGACAGACACCGTTGGTATAAAACTATGAAAACTATGGCTGGGTAAGTGAACTAGAAGCTCAGAGAGGCGTATAGGACTGCAGCTCTCTGTCCTGGTCTCACCTCTGGGTTGTCAGGGATTTAATTTGCTAATAAAATTTTCCAGGTTCCTAGAAATGAGAGCAGCTCCATCCAAAGTGGGATGAATGCCGTCTCTCCTAATGAGACCAGGTTTTCCCCAGAAAGTTTGCCAATTATTAACGAAACCCACATCGTTTGCTGGATACCACCTGGACAGCCAGCGATTAAATGATGACATGCGGCTAAACATGTCATCAGAGGTCAGATTAGGGAGGGGTCCAGAGAAAACTACGGAGTCCGACATCGTTTTTGCATATTCACACACCGAGGCAACATTAATTTTAGTGACCTCCGATTGGCGTAACCGGGTGTCATTGCCGCCGACGTGAATAACAATCTTACTGAATCTACGTTTATCTTTAGCCAGCAGTTTTAAATTTGATTCGATGTCGCCCGCTCTGGCCCCAGGGATACATTTGACTATGGCCACTGGTGTTGCTAACTTCACTTTCCGCAAAATAGAGCTGCCAATAACCAGAGTTTTATCGTCAGCAGGTATGTCGCTGAGTGGGGAAAAGCGGTTGGAAACGTGAACAGGCTGGTGGTGAGCCGTGGGCTTCGGCTTGGAGCTACGCTTCTGGCGCACACTTATCCAACGACCCGGCTGAACGGGAGTTACCGGAGGACCGCTAGCAGGAGCTAAGGCTATGCTATGTGGCTCCGCACCGGCTACAGGGGGCTGGCTAACTACCGCAGCTGCAGAGTGATTTTCCATGGTGCGGAGCCGCACTTCTAATTCACTAAGCCTCTCCTCCAACGCAGCAAATAAGCTACACTTGTTACAATTACCACTATCACTAAAGGAGGCAGAGGCATAACTGAACATGTGGCACACCGGGCAAGAGAGAGCAGAGGGAGAAGCCATCGCTAGCAGTAAAGCTAATGTAGCTACCAAGGCTAGTAACGTGCAAACAACAGCTAAGAGATTATCGAGAAAGTCGTAGAGAGGAGGAGAGCTATGAGTGCTTCAACAGAACTAGTGTGGGTTAAGACTTGGAGTAGACGTTTTAAGCAACTGAAGTGAGAAAGCAGAAAGCAGGCTAGAAGAATTCACCAGAGCACAGAGAGTACAGAGACGCTGCCACAGAAACACCGGAAATGACACAACTTGCTTAGCGCAATACGTCAGCACGTCAAGTGTTAGTTAGTTCGTGTTCAGATGTTGTGTTCAGGTGTGTTCTGTTGTGTTCAGGTGTGTTGTAACCTGTCTTTGGCTCCACAGAAAAGTATGGCTGACCCTGCAGGATGCTGTAAACCAGTTTGGCAGAGTTTCCGTAGGTGGGATCATCAGCGTCTGTCGCTACCACTGTCACCACTGATGTGCCTGCAAAGAAACACACGTGAATGATTCAGGATCACGCTCACTGGCCTTCTGTTTTCTCATCAGCTGCTGCTCCTCTTCCTCAGCTGCTCAGTTTGACTTCCTGAGATATAAATACAGTTTTTACAATAAGAGCATGTCTCTGTTGGATTTAAGCTCTGGTTGATCACTTGATTCAATGGTGGATCACATGGTTCTACGATAGATCATATGGTTCTGTGGTGGATCACATGGTTCTACGATCGATCACATGGTTCAGTGGTGGATCACATGGTTCAATGGTAGATCACATGGTTCTATGGTGGATCACATGGTTCTACGACAGATCACATGGTTCTGTGGTGGATCACATGGTTCTACGACAGATCACATGGTTCTACGATAGATCACATGGTTCTGTGGTGGATCACATAGTTCTACGATAGATCACATGGTTCTGTGGTGGATCACATGGTTCTACGATCGATCACATGGTTCTATGGTGGATCACATGGGTCTATGATAGATCATATGGTTCTACAGTGGATCACATGGTTCTAAAATATATGGCATGGTTCGATGGTGGATGACACGGTTCTATAGTGGATCACGTGGTTTCTGCATCTTTCTCAGACTAGATCTTTTTTTCTGTGAAAGAATTTTTTTTTTAACATTTTTTAGAATCAATTTCTGAACAGTTTCTGTCAGAGTCGCTGAAATGGATCTACGGTGGATCACATGGTTCTACGGTGGATCACGTGGTTCTACGGTGGATAGATCACGTGGTTCTATGGTGGATCACATGCTCCTACTGTGGATCACATGGTTCTATGGTGGATTACTGTTAATTTACTGTGTTGATCTGTTCTGTACGACATCTATTGCACGTCTGTCCGTCCTGGAAGAGGGATCCCTCCTCAGTTGCTCTTCCTGAGCTTTCTACCCTTTTTTTCCCCCGTTAAAGGGTTTTTTGGGGAGTTTTTCCTGATCAGCTGTGAGGGTCTAAAGGATAGCTGGGTTTCCATTAAAATGTACTGCAAAATTTTACCAAATTTTGAGAAATTTGTTGGACCACAAATCCCAAGTCATCAACCACCTGTGCCAACTGACAAGCGGGTTTCTATTGCGGTCTACACGCTTGCCATCTGCGCTGAATATCGAGTAGTTGCAGAAACATTTGGTGTGAGTAAAACAACAGTCCATCGTTGTATCTACTCTGTATGCTAAGCCATAAAATCTAAGCTGATGCCCCAGTATGTCACATTACCCAACGCAACGGAGGCACAAGATGTAGCGGAACGCAACTACTCATTACACCATGTACCACAGGTATATGGTGCACTCGATGACACTCATATCCCTTTCCTACCTCCAACAGCTGGGTACAGGGACTATGTAAATATAAAGGTGTTGAGCTGATGCTCCCAATTATTAAATGTTTATTTGTTGTTTTGTGTTTATGATGTGCAAACTTTATGTTTAATTGATTGTTTAAGTTGATGACTGATTGATTAACTGACAGGCCAGCTCTCTGATATCATTTGTGGGTGTGTTTAATAAAAGCCTTGCACCCGCAGCTGAGTTCAGTTGTGTGTAGGTGAAAGGGGAAGCAGCAGAGCGTCTCCGATTCACGTTTATTTCTTAATTCTTTCATCCTTGGATTCGGTGCTTGATGTTTCAACTTCTGGATTCACAATGCTGTGCCGCTGTATAGCCCTACTCTGCCAACAAAAGGGATGGCCATCTATCGTGCTTCAGGCGCTTGTTGACGACCAGATGATCATTCGTGGTCTGTGTGTTGGTTCCCCAGGATGTGCACACGATGCAGCAGTGTTCAACACTTCCAATCTATTCAGGTAAGCTAATTTTCTTTTCGCGTAGCTTCATATTTTAAATGCAGCTTTGAGTTAAAAAGTTGGGATGTAGACTGAAACAAATAATTTAAGACTAAATTGACTATTACTTTGGATAAACAAGCATCAGTTATTTAAAATTTTCTCAATGGATCTAATCCATCTTGGCAGAATTATTTGACTAATGATTAAGATGACTTCTTGTCATATTTCTTGGCTGGTAAATTGTACTTATTTCTGTGTTTGCAGACATCCTGAGAGACATCCGCAAGCCCCAAAGAAATAGAAGGAGTCCAGGTACCTCTTCTCATTGCTGGAGACCCGGCCTACCCTTTGTTGCCATGGCTGATCAAGGGATTCTCTGGTTCTGACCTCCTGGAAGAAAAGCTGATCTTTAATGAGCAGCTGAGCAGTTACATAATTCAAGTTTTAAGACACTAAGTAATGTAATGTGATTACTTTCCTTTACTTTTGGATGACCTCAGTATGGACTGAAACAAATGCAAATTAGGACAAAAGAAGAAAGTTAACTTTGTTTTTCTGTCGTTAATCTTAATATTCAGTGAAGTTGTTGAGCACATGCATTGTTACAGACTACCATATTATTATTTGGAAAAAAACATGTAATCCTTATTGTTTTTTCTCCAGACATATATCTGTAATCTAATTACATTTTTTTCTGTATCCACATGACCTAAACAAGTGTTTGGTTACTCCAAAACTTGTAGTATGTTACTTGTGTTCCTTCAAGTTGATACAGTTGTGTTAACATGTGATGGGCTCGGGCTTGCCTTGTACCAGCCCCTAGTTAGGCTGACTTAGGCCTAGTCTACCGGAGGACCACCTTTAATGCACCGGGCACCTTCTCTCTCTCTCGCTCTCTCTCTCTCTCTCCCTCTCTCTCTCGTATCCTATTACTGTATCTATTTTACTCGGCCATTCTGGATGTCACTAACTCGGTTTCTTCTCCAGAGCCTTTGTGCTCCACTATCTCTCAGGTTAACTCGTATTGCAGCGGTGCCTGGTTAGTGTGATGTGTGTGGTTGTGCTGCTGCCGTGGTCCTGCCAGATGCCTGCTGCTGCTGCTGCCATCATTAATCATTAGTCATACTTCTACTGCTATTATAGACATATGATATTATCATACATGTATACTGCCTGATACTAATATATACTTTCAACATATTGTACCACAGTAGCCAGAACTATAACGACAGTATTATTACTTTCATGAATGTTGTTATAAGCTACTGTCATTACCGAGGATGTCATACAGATTACTGTATTGTGTCATACAGATTACTGTTAATTTGTTATGCTGATCTGTTCTGTACGACATCTACTGCACGTCTGTCCGTCCTGGAAGAGGGATCCCTCCTCAGTTGCTCTTCCTGAGCTTTCTACCATTTTTTTCCCCCGGTAAAGGTTTTTTTTTGGGGAGTTTTTCCTTATCCGCTGTGAGGGTCTAAAGGACAGAGGGATGTCGTATGCTGTAAAGCCCTGTGAGGCAAATTGTATTTGTGATATTGGGCTTTATAAATAAAATTGATTGATTGATTGATTGATGGATGCCATTACTTGTGATGTAATAAATCTAAGAAATTTTTCTTCTTGTTTGTTTGTTGTCTTTGTAATAAAAAAAAAAATAAAAAATTGGAAAATTGGAGAGAAATTACTTGATTGACCTTTTATTTTTGGAAAGAAATATTTAGGTTTTTCTTCTGTGTTTTCCAAGTAAAGAACACATTTACTTAAAACTTTTATTGCAAAAAGTAAAGTGCAATATAATTGTTCTTACATCAATTCATTAATGAAACAAAACACTTTACTCATTGAAGAGCCATCAAAGCTCATTACATGGTTCTGTGGTGGATCACATGGTCCTACGGTGGATCACATGGTTCTATAGTTGATCACAAGGTTCTGTGGTGGATCACATGGTCCTACGGTGGATCACATGGTTCTATAGTTGATCACAAGGTTCTGTGGTGGATCACATGGTCCTACAGTGGATCACATGGTTCTATAGTTGATCACAAGGTTCTGTGGTGGATCACATGGTCCTACAGTGGAGGGACATGCGTGGGACATGTGAGGGACACGTGAGGGACATGTGTGGGACATGCGTGGGATATTCGTAGGACATGTGAGGGACGTTAGAGGGTGTTAAAAATCAAGATATTTCTGTGCTTTGTTCATACGTCACCTTTCCTGCGCACAGGTTTGGTTGAGTCCTTGATCTGAGTCCTGGACCTGAGTCCTTGATCTGAGTTCCGGACCTGATTCAACACTGCAAGATGGCGCCCCCAGTGCAGACGCCTGTTACAGCAGCTGCTGCTCACCGCTGAGCTTTTTTCAATTTCTTTTTCATTTAACTTTCTTACTTGGAGTTTTTTTTACAGTTAGCTAGCTAGCACTTATGTTCTGTTTTGTTATGGAGACGAAGACTGCTCTCTTTACAGCGGTCTTTCTCCTATTTTTCCACGGACATGATTGTGTGTGGGGACCTGGCGCCCAGCTGCGGCTCCATTGTTTACACCCAGGACCAGCTGTTAGCGCTGCATCACACCGCTGTGCGGCCCGAGGAGAGGCACGATATTGCCCACGAGCTGCGGAGAAGGAGACGGGGATGTCGTGCCGGAGTACAGCACTGACACCAGAGGAGACGGTATAAACCCGTACTCCTGTCGTTTTCCCTCTGACACGCCATCAGAGCGAGTACTGGCAGAGCAGTGTGCTGGTGTTTACCGGGACATGGCTGAACGCGGAAGTACCGGACATGATTGCTGTGCTGGACGGATTCCAGCTCATCAGACACGACAGGACAGCGTACAGCGGTAAGAGGAAAGGAGGAGGGCTGGCTGTGTTTGTGAATGATAGATGGTGTAACTCTGGGCACATCACTATCAAGGAACAGCATTGCTGCAGGGACATTGAGCTGCTGGCTGTTGGCATGAGACCATATTATCTAGCCAGGGAGTTTTCTCATGTCATGATGGTAGCAGTGTATGTCCCCCTGTTGCAAAGACTGAGTCTGCTTGTGACATTCTCCACTCTGTTACGAGTAGGCTGCAGACACAGCAACCTCAGGCCCTCCTTCTGATCTCTGGGGACTTCAACCACGCCTGTCCATCCACCACCCTGCCCACCTTCACCCAGTATGTTTCCTGCCACACCAGAGACAATACAACACTGAACGTCGTCTCCACATTTAAGACTAGACTTAAGACCTTCCTCTTTGATAAAGCTTATAGTTAGGGCTGGCTCAGGCTTGCCTTGTACCAGCCCCTAGTTAGACTGACTTAGGCCTAGTCTGCCGGAGGACCACCTATAATACACCGGGCACCTTCTCTCTCTCTCTCTCTCTCTCTCTCTCTCGTATCCTATTACTGTATCTTTTTTTACTCGGCCATTCTGGATGTCACTAACTCGGTTTCTTCTCCGGAGCCTTTGTGCTCCACTATCTCTCAGGTTAACTCGTATTGCAGCGGTGCCTGGATAGTGTGACGTGTGTGGTTGTGCTGCTGCCGTGGTCCTGCCAGATGCCTCCTGCTGCTGCTGCTGCCATCATTAATCATTAGTCATACTTCTACTGCTATTATAGACATATGATATTATCATACATGTATACTGCCTGATACTAATATATACTTTCAACATGTTGTACCACAGTAGCCAGAACTATAACAACAGTATTATTACTTTCATGAATGTTGTTGTAAGCTACTGTCAATACCGAGGATGTCATACAGATTACTGTATTGTGTCATACAGATTACTGTTAATTTGTTATGCTGATCTGTTCTGTACGACATCTACTGCACGTCTGTCTGTCCTGGAAGAGGGATCCCTCCTCAGTTGCTCTTCCTGAGGTTTCTACCATTTTTTTTCCCCGTTAAAGGGGTTTTTTTGGGGAGTTTTTCCTTATCCGCTGTGAGGGTCTAAAGGACAGAGGGATGTCGTATGCTGTAAAGCCCTGTGAGGCAAATTGTATTTGTGATATTGGGCTTTATAAATAAAATTGATTGATTGATTGATTGATTTATTTTATGCCAACACCAAGGAGGCATACCACTCATCCCCCTGCCCCCCCTGGGAAGAGCTGATCACAACCTGGTTCATCTTCTGCCTGTCTACAGACCTCTGGTGCAGAGAGAACCAGCAACCACCCGCACTGTGAAGAGGTGGTCTGAGGAGGCCGAAGAGGCCCTGAAAGACTGCTTCGAGACAACTGTGTGGGAGGTACTCAGCGATTCCAGATGGGGAGGAACACTGACAGACTGACATCATGTATTATGGACTATACTAACATCTGTATGGAAAACACCGTACCCACCAGGACTGTACGCTGCTTCTCCAACACCAAACCCTGGATTACTGCAGATATAAAAGTTCTCCTGAAGGAGAAGCGGAGAGCTTTTAACTCTGGAAGGAGGAACTGAAGACTGTGCAGAAGGAGCTATGGAGAAACATCAGATGGGGAAAGGAAGAATACAAAAAGAAGATGGAGGAACAGCTGCAGCAGAGCGACATCAGCGGAGTCTGGAGAGGTCTGAAAACCATCTCAGGACACAAACAGCCAGATTCCCAGGCCAGAGGCGACCAGCAGTGGGTGAATGATCTGAATCTGTTCTTCAATAGATTTGTCAGTCTGCCCCTCCCCTGGCCCAGACATCACGGCTGCAACCCCCCTCAACCTCACCTTCACCCCCCCTCCCCCACCTACACTCCTGGCACACTGCTTCAACACCTTGTCTGCAGTACGGGGGCCCACAGGGGATGGTGCTGGCACCGTTCCTCTTCACCCTCTACACTACAGACTTTTCATACGACACCCCCACCTGTCATCTGCAGAAGTTCTCTCATGACTTTGTGGCCTGGTGCCTGAGGAACCACCTTCAGATCAACATGGGGAAAACCAAAGAGCTGGTGGTGGATTTCTGCAGGCGCAGACTCCACCCTCCAACACCGGTGAACATCCCAGGAAAGGACATGGTGACATCTTATAAGTACCTGGGTGTTCATCTTAACAATAAACTGGACTGATCACATAACAGCACTGTACAGGAAAGGCCAAAGCAGACTCTACCTGCTGAGGCGGCTCAGGTCTTTTGGAGTGCAGGGGGTGCTCCTGAAGACCTTCTTTGACACTGTGGTGGCATCAGCCTTTTTTTATGGAGTGGTCTGCTGGGGTAGCAGCGTCTCGGCTGCAGATAGGAAGAGACTGGACAAGCTGATCAAGAAGGCCAGCTCTGTCCTGGGATGCTCTCTGGACTCTGTGCAGGTGGTGGTAGAAATGAGGACGACAGCCAAGCTGTCATCTCTGAGGACTAATGACTCCCATCCTCTGCAGGAGGAGATAAAAGCTCTGGAGAGCTCTTTCAGCGATAGACTGATTCACCCAAAGTGTGTGAAGGAACGCTATCGCAGGTCCTTCCTGCCTGTTGCTGTCAGGCTACATAACCAGCACTGCTCACAGTAAACTGCACCATGGACACTTTATGAACACCGTAGACACTTAAGGGACACCATGGACACTTTAGGGACACCATGGACACTTTATGGACACCATGGACACTTTATGGACACTTTAGGGACACCATGGACACTTTATGGACACCATAGACACTTTATGGACACCATGGACACTTTAGGGACACCATGGACACTTTATGGACACTTTAGGGACACCATGGACACTTTAGGGACACCATGGACACTTTATGGACACTTTAGGGACACCATGGACACTTTATGTGCTTTTTTTTGCATGCCTAGTTTTCAAGTTTTAAGTTTTTAAGTTTAAATTTTTAAATCTTTAATCTGACTCTTTCTCCTTGACCGCTGTAACACTGGAATTTCTCAATTGTGGGATCAATAAAGGTGTATCTTATCTTATCTTATCTTATTCCTGGATCAGAGTCCTGGATCTGAGTCACCTCTGTTGGTCTGCAGGTGCTGGACTCACCTACAGGAGACCTCTCAGCCACCATGGCAGTGTACGGTCCGTCAAGGAACTTGGGCTCGTTGTCGTTGATGTCCTGGACTTTGATGATAAACTGGGACTCGGGTTCGACCGGCAGGTTGGTGAGGTGGTCTCGAGCCTGTGCTCTCAGGGTGTAGTACGGCTGCTGTTCCCGGTCCAGCCTCTTGGTGGCATGAATGTCTCCTGTCCTCTCGTCGATGGTGAAGACGGACATTGCTCCGTCACCGCTCAGGATGTACCTGACCTGACCGTCACCTCTGTCCACATCAGAGTGGAGCTGCAGAGACAACAAACGACCACGATAATCATCAGAACATATTTACTGTAGGTGTCATGTAGCCTTAATGACCGTACAAACACAGTGAAGATGGTCTCTGATGGACTCGTCTGTCTCTGCAGGAGAAAGACACAAACAGTTTAAAACTGTTTAAACTGGTGTCACATGACCAGACACTGGTCAAACACCACATGTACTTTAAAATTCTGCTCCACACTTTCAAGGCCATCTATAAGCTGGCTCTCCCATAACTTCTCTGACCCCCTCCACATCAACACTCCCTCCCGGACACTCTTCCATCAGCCTCATTGTGTCCTCTGCCCGTCTGTCCACCATAGGGTGCAGAGCCTTCAGCCACTCTGCCCCCCGCCTCCTGAACTCCCTCCCTCCTGACATCAGGAACATTGACTTTTTAAATAGGCCTATTCAATCAATCAATCAATCAATCAATCAATTTTATTTATAAAGCCCAATATCACAAATCACAATTTGCCTCACAGGGCTTTACAGCATATGACATCCCTCTGTCCTTTGGACCCTCACAGCTGATCAGGAAAAACTCCCCAAAAAAAACCCTTTACCAGGGGCAAAAAAAAAACGGTAGAAACCTCAGGAAGAGCAACTGAGGAGGGATCCCTCTTCCAGGACGGACAGACGTGCAATAGATGTCATACAGAACAGATCAGCATAATCAACAGACGCCCTCTGTGAGGACTTTGCAGACCACTTCAGAATTAAAATCAATTATATCAGATCCAGTCTTTTATACCAAGAGAATGTAATTTTAACACACCTGGATCATTACTTTTACCTGAGAAAACACTGGAGAGTTTTGCCCTGGTTGATGCAAGGACACTTGGTCGAGTTTTTTCCCAGGTAAACCCAACAACCTGCCTTTTAGATCCGATTCCCACATCACTTTTAAAAACATTTTATGGATTCTTTGAGGAACAGTTTTTAGTAAATTACTCTTCTTCAGAAGGGGCTTCACCACTGCCTTCAAAACAGCAGTGGTGAAGCCCCTTCTGAAGAAGAGTAATTTAGATCCCAACATTTTTAATAATTACCGACCTGTATCCAACTTAACGTTTTTAAGTAAGTGAGTGATTTTAGAAAAACTGGTTTTTAACCAAGTAAATAATTTTTTAAAAAGAAACAATATTTTAGAGAAATATCAATCTGGTTTTAGGATGAACCACAGTACAGAGACAGCCCTTTTAAAGATTTTAAATTATATCAGGTTTAATGTTGATTCACAAAAACTCACAGTCTTGGTACTACTGGATCTAAGCGCTGCCTTTGATACAGTAGATCACCACATTTTATTAAACAGACTCAGAAACCTGGTGGGCCTTTCTGGTACTGTTTTTAACTGGTTCAGCTCTTATCTCACAGATCGTTGTTACTTTGTAAGTATGGATACATGTTCCTCCAGAACGCATGAAATCAGGTATGGGGTGCCCCAAGGGTCAATTTTAGGTCCACTTCTTTTTAATCTATATATGCTTCCCTTTGGGGACGTCATCAGGAGGCACGGCATCAGCTTCCACAGTTACGCAGATGACACACAGCTGTACATTGCCGTGTCTCCAGATGACACAGGGCCAACTGATACCCTTTTTAACTGTAATTTAGATATCAAGTCATGGATGGCAGTGAATTTCCTACAGCTCAACCAGGACAAAACAGAAATTTTAATCACTGGCTAAAGCTAAACGTAGATTTAGTAAGATTGTTATTCACATCGGCGACAGTGACACCCGGTTACGCCAATCGCAGGTCACTAACATTAATATTGCCTAGGTGTGTGAATATGCAAAAACGATGTTGGACTCCATAGTTTTCTCTGGACCCCTCCCAAATCTGACCTCTGATGACATGTTTAGCCGCATGTCATCATTTAATCGCTGGCTGTCCAGGTGGTGTCCAGCAAACAATGTGGGTTTTGTTAATAATCGGCAAACTTTCTGGGGAAAACCTGGTCTCATTAGGAGAGACAGCAATCATCCCATTGGATGGAGCTGCTCTCATTTCTAGAAACCTGGCAAATTTTATTAGTAATTCAAATCCCTGACAACCCAGAGTTGAAATCAGGACTCAGAGTCGCAGTCCTATACGCTTCTCTGAGCTTCTAGTGCAATTACCCAGCCATAGTTTTCATAGTTTTATACAAACGGTGTCTGTCCCCCGACCACCTAAATTATTTAAATCTAAAATTAAACTAAGAGGAGTTGTGCATAACAACCTCATAAAAATTAAAACCTCTTCTGTGACAGAAAGACAAAACAGGAGAATTAAATGCGGACTGTTAAATATCAGGTCTCTATCATCTAAAGCACTGTTAGTAAACGAATTAATTTCAGATAAACATATTGATTTACTCAGTCTCACTGAAACCTGGCTGTGTCAAGATGAATATGTTAGTCTAAATGAATCCACTCCTCCCAGTCATTATAATACCCACATTCCTCGAGGCAGCGGCCGAGGAGGGGGAGTTGAAGCCATTTTTAACTCTAGTCTGTTAATCAGCCCTAAACCTAAACTAGACTATAATTCATTTGAAAGCCTCGTTCTTAGTCTTTTACATCCGACCTGGAAAACCTCGCAGCCACTTTTATTTGTTACAGTGTACCATGCTCCTGGCCCGTATTCTGAATTGGTTTATGAATTCTCAGAGTTTTTATCCAGTTTAGTTCTTAAATCAGATAAAGTTATTATTGTAGGTGATTTTAACATTCATGTCGACGTTGATAATGACTCCCTGGCTACCGCGTTTATCTCATTATTAGACTCCATTGGCTTCAGTCAGGGTGTACATGAACCCACTCACTGTTTTAACCATACCCTCGATCTAGTTCTGACGTATGGAATTGAAATTGATAACCTAACAGTCTTTCCACATAATCCCTCGCTATGGGATCATTATTTGATTACTTTTGATTTCTTTTTACTCAATTACACGCCACTCAGCAACAGTTACTATACTAGATGTTTATCAGATAGTGCTGTCGCAAAATTTAAGGAAATGATTACTCCGTCGTTAAATTCAATACCAAGTCCCTCAGTAACAGAGGTTTCCCGTGCCGACTTCAACCTCTCTCAAATTGATCGTCTTGTCGATAGCGCCGTAGACTCGCTGCGAACAACACTTGACTCTGTAGTTCCTCTTAAAATGAAGTTAACAAAACAAAGAAAGTTCGCTCCTTGGTATAACTCTCAAACCCTTAAGTTAAAACAAATATCGCGAAAATTTGAAAGGAATTGGCGATTAACCAAACTGGAAGAATCTCGTTTAATCTGGGCAGACAGTCTCAAAACGTATAAGAGGAGTCTCTGCAATGCCAGAGCAAACTATTACTCAGCTTTAATAGAAGAAAACAAGAATAACCCCAGGTTTCTTTTCAGCACTGTAGCCAGGCTGACTGAGAGTCACAGCTCTATTGAGCCTTGTATTCCTTTAACCCTTAGCAGTAATGATTTTATGAGCTTCTTTAATGACAAAATTCTAACTATTAGAGGCAAGATTCATGACCTCCTGTCCTCAGATAGTACCTATCTAACCTCAAACACAGCTGTAAAACCAAATATACTATATTTAGATTGCGTCTCCCAGATTTCTCTTCAAGAATTGACCGCAGTGATTTCTTCATCTAAATCATCAACGTGTCTCTTAGACCCCATCCCAACTAGGCTACTCAAGGAGGTCTTACCTTTGGTTAACACTCATTTATTAGACATGATCAATATATCCTTATTAACAGGCTATGTACCACAGTCTTTTAAGGTAGCTGTAATTAAACCTCTACTAAAAAAGCCCACCCTGGATCCAGAGGTGTTAGCCAACTATAGACCAATATCTAATCTTCCCTTTATGTCAAAGATCCTTGAGAAAGTAATCGCAGACCAGCTGTGTGATTTTCTCCATGATAATAATTTATTTGAGGAATTACAGTCAGGATTTAGAGTGCATCATAGCACTGAGACAGCTCTAGTTAAAATTACAAATGATCTTCAATTTCAATCAATTTCAATCAATTTTATTTATAAAGCCCAATATCACAAATACAATTTGCCTCACAGGGCTTTACAGCATACGACATCCCTCTGTCCTTTAGACCCTCACAGCGGATAAGGAAAAACTCCCCAAAAAAACCCCTTTACCGGGGGGAAAAAATGGTAGAAACCTCAGGAAGAGCAACTGAGGAGGGATCCCTCTTCCAGGACGGACAGACGTGCAGTAGATGTCGTACAGAACAGATCAGCATAACAAATTAACAGTAATCTGTATGACACAATACAGTAATCTGTATGACATCCTCGGTAATGACAGTAGCTTACAACAACATTCATGAAAGTAATAATACTGTCGTTATAGTTCTGGCTACTGTGGTACAATATGTTGAAAGTATATATTAGTATCAGGCAGTCTACATGTATGATAATATCATATGTCTATAATAGCAGTAGAAGTATGACTAATGATTAATGATGGCAGCGAGTTAACCTGAGAGACAGTGGAGCACAAAGGCTCCGGAGAAGAAACCGAGTTAGTGACATCCAGAATGGCCGAGTAAAATAGATACAGTAATAGGATACGAGAGAGAGAGGGAGAGAGAGAGAGAGAGAGCGAGAGAGAGAGAGAGAGAAGGTGCCCGGTGTATTATAGGTGGTCCTCCGGTTGACTAGGCCTAAGTCAGCCTAACTAGGGGCTGGTACAAGGCAAGCCCGAGCCAGCCCTAACTATAAGCTTTATCAAAGAGGAAAGTCTTAAGTCTAGTCTTAAATGTGGAGACGGTGTCTGCCTCCCGGACCGTAACAGGAAGATGATTCCACAGGAGAGGAGCCTGATAGCTGAAGGCTCTGGCTCCTGATCTACTTTTGGAGACTTTAGGGACCACGAGTAACCCTGTGTTCTCAGAGCGCAGAGTTCTGGTGGGATAATAAGGCACTATGAGCTCTCTAAGATATGATGGAGCTTGACCATTTAGAGCTTTATAAGTTAACAGTAGGATTTTAAATTCAATTCTGGATTTTACAGGGAGCCAGTGCAGAGAAGCTAAAACAGGAGAAATATGATCTCGTTTCTTAGTTCCTGTTAGTACACGTGCTGCTGCATTCTGAATTAGCTGAAGAGTTTTTAATGATTTACTAGAGCTACCTGATAGTAGAGAGTTACAGTAATCCAGCCTTGAGGTAACAAAAGCGTGGACCAATTTTTCTGCATCTTTTTGGGTCAAGATAGGCCTAATTTTTGCAATATTACGCAGATGAAAAAATGCAGTCCGTGAGGTTTGTTTTAAATGAGAATTGAAAGACAAATCTTGGTCAAATGTTACTCCGAGGTTTCTTACGGTAGTGGTAGAGGCCAGAGCAATGCCATCGAGAGAAACTATGTCATCAGATAAAGAGTCTCTGAGTTGTTTGGGGCCAAGAACAATAACTTCAGTTTTGTTTGAATTTAACATCAGGAAATTGGTGCTCATCCAGGTTTTTATGTCTTTAAGACAATTATGAAGTTTAGTTAATTGATTACTTTCTTCTGGCTTCATCGATAAATACAACTGTGTATCATCCGCATAACAATGGAAATTTATAGAGTGATTTCTAATGATGTTACCTAAAGGAAGCATATATAGAATAAATAGGATTGGTCCGAGCACAGAACCTTGCAGGACTCCAAAACAAACTTTAGTACGTGCGGATGATTCATTATGAACGTGAACAAACTGAAAACGATCAGATAAATAAGATTTAAACCAGCTTAGTGCAGAACCTTTTAGGCCAATTAAGTGTTCCAGTCTCTGTAACAGAATTTCATGGTCAACAGTGTCAAACGCTGCACTAAGATCTAATAAAACAAGTACAGAGAGGAGTCCTTTGTCTGAAGCAATCAGAAGGTCATTTGTAATTTTCACTAAAGCTGTCTCAGTGCTATGATGCGCTCTAAATCCTGACTGTAATTCCTCAAATAAATTATTATCCTGGAGAAAATCACACAGCTGGTCTGCGACTACTTTCTCAAGGATCTTTGAAAGAAAGGTAAGATTACATATTGGTCTATAGTTGGCTAACACCTCTGGATCCAGGGTGGGCTTTTTTAGTAGAGGTTTAATTACAGCTACCTTAAAAGACTGTGGTACATAGCCTGTTAATAAGGATATATTGATCATGTCTAATATATGGGTGTTAACTAAAGGTAAGACCTCCTTGAGTAGCCTAGTTGGGATGGGGTCTAAGAGACACTTTGATGATTTAGATGATGAAATCACTGCGGTCAATTCTTGAAGAGAAATTGGGGAGAAGGAATCTAAATAAATATTAGGTGTTACAGCTGTGTTTGAGGTTAGATAGGTACTATCTGAGGACAGGTCGTCATGAATTTTGCCTCTAATAGCTAGAATTTTGTCATTAAAGAAGCTCATAAAATCATTACTGCTAAGGGTTAAAGGAATACAAGGCTCAATAGAGCTTTGACTCTCAGTCAGCCTGGCTACAGTGCTGAAAAGAAACCTGGGGTTATTCTTGTTTTCTTCTATTAAAGCTGAGTAATAGTTTGCTCTGGCATTGCGGAGGCCCCTCTTATAAGTTTTGAGACTGTCTGCCCAGATTACACGAGATTCTTCCAGTTTGGTTAATCGCCAATTCCTTTCAAACTTTCGCGATATTTGCTTTAATTTACGGGTTTCAGAGTTATACCAAGGAGCGAACTTTCTTTGTTTTGTTAACTTCTTTTTAAGAGGAGCTACAGAGTCAAGTGTCTTCTGATTGCTTCAGACAAAGGACTCGTCTCTGTACTTGTTTTATTAGATCTTAGTGCAGCGTTTGACACTATTGAAATTCTGCTACAGAGACTGGAACACTTAATTGGCCTAAAAGGTTCTGCACTAAGCTGGTTTAAATCTTATTTATCTGATCGTTTTCAGTTTGTTCACGTTCATAATGAATCATCCTTACGTACTAAAGTTTGTTTTGGAGTTCTGCAAGGTTCTGTGCTCGGACCAATCCTATTTACTCTATATATGCTTCCTTTAGGCAACATCATTAAAAATCACTCTATAAATTTCCATTGTTATGCGGATGATACACAGTTGTATTTATCGATGAAGCCAGAAGAAAGTAATCAATTAACTAAACTTCATAACTGCCTTAAAGACATAAAAACCTGGATGAGCACCAATTTCCTGATGTTAAATTCAGACAAAACTGAAGTTATTGTTCTTGGCCCCAAACAACTCAGAGACTCTTTATCTGATGACATAATTTCTCTGAATGGCATTGCTCTGGCCTCTACCACTATCGTAAGAAACCTCGGAGTAATATTTGATCAAGATCTGTCTTTCAATTCTCATTTAAAACAAACCTCAGGGACTGCATTTTTTCATCTGCGTAATGTTGCGAAAATTAGGCCTATCCTGACCCAAAAAGATGCAGAAAAATTGGTCCACACTTTTATTACCTCAAGGCTGGATTACTGTAACTCTCTATTATCAGGTAGCTCTAGTAAGTCCTTAAAAACTCTGCAGCTAATTCAGAATGCAGCAGCACGTGTACTAACAGGAACTAAGAAACGAGATCACATTTCTCCTGTTTTAGCTTCTCTGCACTGGCTCCCTGTAAAATCCAGAATTGAATTTAAAATCCTTCTGTTAACTTATAAAGCTCTAAATGGTCAAGCTCCGTCATATCTTAGAGAGCTCATAGTGCCATATTATCCCACCAGAACTCTGCGCTCTGAGAACGCAGGGTTACTCGTGGTCCCTAAAGTCTCCAAAAGTAGATCAGGAGCCAGAGCCTTCAGCTATCAGGCTCCTCTCCTGTGGAATCATCTTCCTGTTACGGTCCGGGAGGCAGACACCGTCTCCACATTTCAGGCTAGACTTAAGACTTTCCTCTTTGATAAAGCTTATAGTTAGGGCTGGCTCAGGCTTGCCTTGTACCAGCCCCTAGTTAGGCTGACTTAGGCCTAGTCTGCTGGAGGACCCCCTATAATACACCGGGCACCTTCTCTCCCTCTCTCTCTCTCTGTCTCTCTCTCTCTCTCTCGTATCCTATTACTGCATCTTGCTAACTCGGCCATTCTGGATGTCACTAACTCGGCTTCTTCTCCGGAGCCTTTGTGCTCCACTGTCTCTCAGGTTAACTTGTATTGCTCTGTCTCTCTCTGTCTCTCTCTCTCTCTCTCTCTCTCTCATTGTGTCATATGGATTACTGTTAATTCATTGTGTTGATCTGTTCTGTACGACATCTACTGCACGTCTGTCCGTCCTGGAAGAGGGATCCCTCCTCAGTTGCTCTTCCTGAGCTTTCTACCATTTTTTACCCGTTAAAGGGTTTTTTTGGGGAGTTTTTCCTGATCAGCTGTGAGGGTCTAAAGGACAGAGGGATGTCGTATGCTGTAAAGCCCTGTGAGGCAAATTGTGATTTGTGATATTGGGCTTTATAAATAAAATTGATTGATTGATTGATATGTTATTTTTAATTTCTAATGCTTTTAAATTATTTATTTTTAAATATTTATGCATTTTATCATCATTAAGTTTCTAAATCTTCATTTATTTATTTATTATTATAAATATTATTTTAATCTTTAAATCTTTAATTTATTCTAAATCCTTAGATTTTTATGCATTTTATCATTATTTTATCTCATACTTGTTTTATCTTATCATATTGTCTTTTAGTCTTTTAGTTTTTAGCTCCAGTGTTTCCTCATGGGGGCCTCCACACTGAGAGGTGTGTCTGGTCTGCCCGCGGGGACGTCGTCTCGGAGGTCCCTCAGGTCCGGAGGACTGGGGGGCTCTGCACCATGTGTGGAGTCCACCCCAGTCTATCTGGGTCGGGGAGGTCTCTGTGGCGGTGGTCCCTGTGGCCGTGGGCTGTGACGCCTCTCAGTGTGGATGAGCTCCCCATAGGTGGTTCTTTCCTCACCTGGTTCCTCAGTGCCCTGCCATGTTATTGACTATATTGACCGTGTGTGTGTGTGTGTGTGTGTTTATGTGGGGTGGGGGGGGGGCGGGTTTTCAATATGAATGTAATATTATGTTGTATGTTTCTATTCTGTGGAGCACTTTGTGCTGCATTTTTAATGCATGAAAAGTGCTATACAAATAGTTTGATTTGATTTGATTTGATTTGATGTGATGTTTCAGGTTAAGTGTCATGTGATGTGTTGTGTTATGTGTCATGTGGCGTCTCTTGTTACATGTCATGTTAAGTGTCATGTTTAGTGTCATGCAACGTGTCGTGTTACGTGTCATGTCACATGTGGTGTTACGTGTCATGTGTGACGTATCATGTAACATTGTGTGACGTGTCTCAGTATGACATCAGAATTCGGAGTGACTTGACTGGATGAAGACGAATCAGGATCAAAGTGTTCGTACCTTTCCGACGTACAGCGGCTCGTCTCCGGTGTTCTCCTCCAGGACGAAGAACTGGTTCCACACCCAGCTCCTCCTCCTCCTCTGATGGAGACGGACACCTCCTCCTGCTCCGCCTCCTTCTCCTGCTCCTCCTCCTGCTGCTCCTGCCCTGCCTCCTTCTCCTGCTCCTCCTGCTCTTCCTCCTTCTGCTCCTCCTCCTCCTGCTGCTCCTGCCCTGCCTCCCTCTCCTGCTGCTCCTCCTCCTGCCGCTCCTGCTCCGCCTCCTTGTCCTCCTGCTCCTCCTCCTCCTCCTCCTGCTCCTGACACCTGACGGAGGAGGACAGAGTTCAGGGTCATCCCCTCACAGCCGAGTTCCTCCCACAGTGACAGGACGAACACACTGAGCAAGCTCAGAAACCAGAGACACTTCATCTCTGAGAAGATGGACACCGACAAAGAGACGTCAAAACTGTCCAACAAGGAGACGTCCAATATGTCCAACAAAGAGACGTCCAAACTGTCCAACAAGGAGATCTCAGACTGTCCAACAGAGAGACATCAGACTGTCCAACAAGGAAACGTCCAATATGTCCAACAAAGAGACGTCCAAACTGTCCAACAAAGAGACGTCCAATATGTCCAACAAAGAGACGTCAAAACTATCCAACAAGGAGACATCCAATATGTACAACGAAGAGACATCCAATATGTCCAACAACGACACGCCAAAACTGTCCAACAAGGAGACGTCAGACTGTCCAACAAGGAGACGTCCAATATGTCCAACAAAGACACGTCTAAAACTGTCCAACAAGGAGATGTCAGACTGTCCAAAAAAGAGACGTCAGACTGTCCAACAAGGTAACGTCCGAACTGTCCAACAAGGAGACGTCCAGTATGTCCAACATAGAGATGTCAAAACTGTCCAACAAGGAGATGTCAGACTGCCCAACAAGAAGACGTCCAATATGTCCAATAAAGAGATGTCTAATATGTCCAACAAAGAGACGTCAGATGTTTTTTGCCTTTTTGTTCTGAAAAAAAACAAAAAAGAACAAACGCAGAATTTTTTTCTCTGTTTCAACAAAAAAATCTGAAAAACTGAACTCAAAGTGGGACACTAACGTGTTTCCTCCGATCGCAGAGTCTGACGAGGCTGTCAAGTGTGTCGAGTCTGTCCTCACATCACAGAGTGTGTCGAGTCTGTCAAGTGTGTCGAGTTTGACCCTACAGAGACTTAAATATAACCTACAGTCTCACCTGCAGCTGCTGGTTTGTGATGAATCAGTTCAGCTGTCCTCACATCACAGAGTGTGTCCAGTCTGTCCTCACATCACAGAGTGTGTCCAGTCTGTCCTCACATCACAGTCTGTTAAATCTGTCAAGTCTGTCCTCACATCATAGAGTCTGTCCAGTCTGTCCTCACATCACAGAGTGTGTCGAGTCTGTCCTCTCATCACAGTCTGTTAAATCTGTCAAGTCTGTCCTCACATCATAGAGTCTGTCCAGTCTGTCCTCACATCACAGAGTCTGTTGAGTCTGTCAAGTCTGTCCTCACTTCACAAAATCTGTTGAGTCTGTCCTCACATCATAGAGTCTGCCGAGTCTGTCAAGTCTGTCCTCACATCACAGAGTCTGTCGAGTCTGTCCTCACATCATAGAGCTTGTCGAGTCTGTCCTCGCATCATAGAGTCTGTCGAGTCTGTCCTCACATCATAGAGTCTGTTGAGTCTGTCCTCACATCATAGAGTCTGTCGAGTCTGTCCTCACATCATAGAGCTTGTCGAGTCTGTCCTCACATCATAGAGTCTGTCGAGTCTGTCCAGTCTGTCCTCACATCATAGAGCTTGTCGAGTCTGTCCTCACATCATAGAGTCTGTCGAGTCTGTCCTCACATCATAGAGTCTGTCGAGTCTGTCCAGTCTGTCCTCACATCATAGAGTCTGTCGAGTCTGTCCTCACATCACAGAGTCTGTCGTGTCTGTCCAGTCTGTCCTCACATCATAGAGTCTGTCCAGTCTGTCCTCACATCATAGAGCTTGTCGAGTCTGTCCTCACATCATAGAGCTTGTCGAGTCTGTCCTCACATCATAGTCTGTCCAGTCTGTCCAGTCTGTCCTCACATCATAGAGCTTGTCGAGTCTGTCCAGTCTGTCCAGTCTGTCCTCACATCATAGAGCTTGTCGAGTCTGTCCAGTCTGTCCAGTCTGTCCTCACATCATAGAGTCTGTCCAGTCTGTCCAGTCTGTCCTCACATCATAGAGTCTGTCCAGTCTGTCCAGTCTGTCCTCACATCATAGAGCTTGTCGAGTCTGTCCTCACATCACAGAGTGAATCTGACTGAGAGTTATAACTGAGATTTTTTGTTTTCAGTGGTTCAAAGTTTAAATGATCTGAAATAAACCAGCTTAGTTTAGTTTAGTTGTTATAAAAATAAAAGCTTCAGTCTCACCTTCGAGTTCCAGTCTGTTGATCTGTAGCTTCTCTGATTATTGGTCACACTAAGATGAACTCACACTGCCTCTTGCTGTCCTGCTGCCCCCCGTCTGTCTCCTACAAAGACCCTGCTGACTCTGAGAGAGACGGAAAGAGGGGGGAGGGGGGAGGAGTCAGATTAACCAACAGGGTCGTTAAAGCCACAGTAACTTCAGCAGTTATTTTTTTCTGTCTCTACATCCTGACAAAAGAACATGAGACACATCATGCATGAAAAAATCCACAAACAAATTAAACCAACCAATCAGAGCCAGGAGTGTCAGTCACTGCCAACAACAACCAAACAGCTTCCTTTACGTCCACAGAAGAAGAAACTCTGATGTTCACACACTCATCTTTCCGATCACACGCTGATGGAGCCATCATGTGAAATGAAGTACTTTAAATAGCACTTTATGGCACTGCTGTCATCACAACACTTTATCCCATGTCTGTATGATGTATACTGTTTGTTTGTTAATTATTTGTGTAGCGACTGCTATCAATAAAAAGGCCGCTGAGAGGCTTAAGTGGGCTCGCATCTGTGACTCGCTCCTTCATTGAATCAGTCCACTTGACAGTTGTATAAGTTTTATTTTGCAAACGAAAGACGACTTACAATACAGTGATCCAACGTGACGGTCAACAGAAAATATCAGAGCTCACTCAACCCCATTGTCTCCATTCCCGCCAGGGATTTAAATGCCCAGTTAAATAACTTAAACCACACCCATGTGTCAACCACCGGATGTGACATACCTGTGCGTACATACAAATAAACAATAAACATAAGCAAAATATATTTTGGCTCTTACAGTTTGTTTGTAAACTGTTTGTTTTAATTACTGGCATAGCTCATCTTATGTTTTTTTTTTCTAATTGTACATGACCTGCCAAGAGACTAAGGATGTAAATTAGCAGTTCTGCTAACTCTGGCATATTTACATCAGTATCTCATACTGATGTTCATTAATATGCACTGTCCCTTCCAAATAAATGTTTGAATAACTAAAATAAATAAATAATCATGTGATCATGTGACTTCCCGTGTCAGATCTTCTTCAGACACAACAGACTTCACCTTCAGGTCTAACGGTGTCATCTGACCTTGTGGACGATACCGAATCAGAGGTGTTGGCTCTTGTCCACCTTACTCTCAGATCCGGGGACATCCTGCGGAAATTATGGGCACAACTTCTGACGCCAAACTGGAGCCAGCTTTTTTCCAATGCTAACGGTTCATAGCGCTATGCTAATTGTCTTCTCTACAACAACTGGGAAGTAAAACATGGAACACACCAACTGTTCCACCTCAGATGGGATAACGTGATCAAATCTCCGTCATCTCTGATCGCCATCTAAAAGCATCGTTATTTTAATTTTTATTCGAGCATGTTAGCGATTACCTCGCCTCACTATGTTAGCATGTTGTTAAATTTAACAGAGACAGAGCTAGCTAACAGTGAACATCGGCTCCTAAAAGATGATTCATGATTTCTCACGACTCAGAAACAGACGTTAAAACATTCAGCCAACATTTAAGAGAATTCAGTTTGAATTTTAGCTCCACGAATAAATGCGATGTTTCCTGTGAACACTCCGCACGTCTGACTCAACGGTGGTTTTATAACTGCTGATTTATGAAATCAGAGAATGAAACATGGCGCTGGATTCAGCAGCAGACCTCAGTTTCATAAATAAAAAACTTGAGGACAGTGTTGTTCTGCTCCTGAGTTTACTTCATAATTATTATTTCATCATTATCAGTATTTTAGAATTATCATTATTTTATGATTTAGGGTGTGAATGCAGTCTGGTGGTGAGAACAGATAACATGTACTGACGCTGAGTCACAGACCTTTTCCTGTCGTTGTCGTTCTCTGAACTCTGAGCAATGGACGGAGATAAAATCTGAACTGCTGGCTTCAGGAAGAAACTCTGTTCTAGTTGTTGTTGTTGGAGCTGCAGTAAGTACGTAAGTAAATTTTATCTCTATAGCACTTTTCACAGATAAAATCACAAAGTGCTTTACAGCAAGAATAAAAAACAATAAAATACAGACAGAGACAACAAAGAAAACACACAACGGCACAGAAAACAGATAAAGTCACAGAGGCCCCAAAACATCAACATCAGTAAAAAGCCTGTCTAAAAAGATACATTTTTAGTTCTCTCTTAAAACCTTCAGTGGACTCTATGCTACGCAGAGTCAGAGGTAGTGCATTCCAAAGGCGTGGAGCACTGGCCTGGAAAGAGCAATCTCCTTGTGTTTTGAAATGGGTGCGGGGGACCATCAGGAGTTTCTGATCAGATGACCTTAGTGAACGCGTGGGAGAATAGGGTCTCAGTAGCTCAGAGATGTATAAGGGGGCTTGATCATGGAGGGCTCTAAAAGTAAGTACCAAGACCAGAAAATGAATCCTAAAATTAACTGGTAGCCAATGTAGGGAATATAGAATCGGGGTGATATGATCCCTTTTCTTAGACCCAGTTAAAAGCCTTGCTGCTGCATTTTGCACAGTCTGAAGGCGCTTTATAGGCTTTTTGTTAACACATAAAAAGTGCATTACAATAATGGAGATGAAACAAAGGCATGAATAATCATCTCCATTTCAGTTCTTGAAATCATGGACCTCAGTTTTGCGATATTCCGCAGGTGATAAAAGCAGTCTTCACCAACTGTTTATAGTGCTGGTCCAAGGACATGTCCTTATCAAACACAACTCCTAGATTACATAAGCTAGGTTGGACAGAGAGGCCTAACAGACCTAAATGCTGCTTTATGAGGGGAATGGCACTGTCTGGGGCAATAATCATTGTTTCAGTCTTGGCAGAGTTCAGTTGAAGAAGATTGTTATTTTGCTATTTTTTGATGGCAGTCAAGCAGGCAGTTAAATTAGCCAATTTGTGCAACTCGGTTTGCTTGAAAGAGCAGTAGAGCTGAACATCATCAGCATATAGATGATAAGAGACATCGCTGAACTCTCTGATAATCTGGCCAAGAGGGGTCATGTAAAGCAAAAAGAGAATAGGGCCAAGAACTGATCCCTGTGGGACCCCGCAGGCTAGCCCTGTCGTGTGTGATAAAAACTGATTGACATGTACCAAAAAACTCCTGTCAGTCAGATAGGACCTTTCAAAACAGTACGGGAAATCACAAGAGTGTCTCTGAGTCTATTTAGTAAGACTTTATGGTCCACTGTGTCAAATGCCGCGGTGAGATCTAACAGTACCAGGACTGTGTATTGACCAGAGTCTGCTGCCATTAGGACATCACTTGAAACTCTAATTAAGGCAGTCTCAGTGGCATGTTTTTTCCGGGAGCTTGATTGGAAGGTGTCAAAGATAGAATTTGCATCAATAAAGGCAGTTAGTTGTTCGGCTACTACCTTTTCCAGAATTTTAGCCAGAAAAGGGAGCTTTGAAATGGGCCTATAATTTTTCAAATCAACAAGATCCAAGTTTGGTTTCTTTAATTAAGGTTCCACTACTGCCTGGGACAAGCTGGGACAACATCGGTTTGGAGAGATTGATTTATAATCTCTCCAATAGAAGGGCCAATAGAGCCAAGAGTTTTAAGAAACAGTGATGTTGGGAGTATATCCAGAGGGCTAGAGGAAGGTGTCATGGTGGCAAGGAGAGCACTGATGTCTGACAGTGAGACGAAAGAAAACAAAGACCATTCACACCAGGGAGGCTCGATGTGCAAGGGTTTGAACCATCTAGAGGAATATTAGCCCTGATGTCATTGACCTTGTTCACCATAAAGCTGGCAAAAACATTACAATCAGTCTCAGAATAGACGGGGGCCAAGAAAACATCAGGGGATGTAACAGAGCTGATGGTATCAAACAGAAACTTAGGATTTCTCTTATTAAGAGAAATAAGTTGGACAAAAAAAAAGCAGCTCTTGCGGTTTTTAGTATATTATATAAAGCTTGTCTCAGATCCTTGAGGTACAGCCTGTGGACCTCAAGCTTCGAAGCTTTCCACAGCCTCTCTGCCTTGCGGCAGCTTCTCCTATGATTTTGAATCTCTTCATTTATCCAAGGGCAAGGCTTTCTAAGAGAGATGGGTCTAGATTCTATTGGAGTCAATTTATCAAGAACAGACTTACACTGAAAATTACAACACTGTACCAGTGAATTCACATCATCATCATCATCATCATCATCATCATCACTGTTTGAAACAGGCTCGGCATCAAACAAGGAAATAAAGTTATCAACAACAGGCTGATTAATAAAACGTCTCTTTCCCTGACAAATACATGGCGGGTGCTCCTCAACATATGCCATGTCAAAGAAAACACAGATATGATACAGCTACAGATTTATCTCAGTCTGGTTGATCTACAGGAAGCAGAGACGATGTTTGTCTTTTAGTCTGTAACTCTCAGAGACAGTTGGATGTCCTGCAGCTCGACTGATATTTGCTGTAAAGGTCGAGGATGTGAGTTCACGCTGAGACCTGCTGACTTCAGTCCTTCTTCAGGTTCTCACTCAGGACCACAGAGACAAAGTGTCTCCATCTGTCAGAGCATTTCAAAATATGAATAAAGCAGAAATATAATTTGACACTGACGACAGATCATAGAGAAACTCATTGACAGTTAATAACATGAGATTCACGCTACACCTGCATCGTACACCTGCACCATATGTCTGCACCGTAAACCTGCACCATACACCTGCACCATACGTCTGCACCGTACATCTGCACCGTACACCTGCGCCATATGTCTACACCGTACACCTGCACCATCTACACCGTACACCTGCACCACACTTTTGCACTGCACATCTGCACCGTACACGTGCAGTGCACATCTGCACCCTAAGTCTGCACCATACGTCTGCACCGTACGTCTGCACTGTACGTCTGCACTGTACGCCTTCCCCGCCACTGGGGGACACCGCCAAGGCAACATGTGTCCCACCTGTCGGTGCCACGTGACTTCCTGTACAGTAGTTCTCTCCTCAGAATAGGTTAGGTTACTTTATTCATACCCATAGGTAGATTTGTTTTGCAGTGAGCTGACATCCATTCATCCATACATATAGTACAACATTAACCAAAACAACCAAAAGAGAAAAACATGAAAAGGATAACAGATAAAAGGTAAAAGTGCCCCATAGCTACACCAATAAACACACAGATTTCCTAAGACACAAAGTTACCAAGAAAAGAATAGCATTGATCCAGGGACATAATAAATATAATACATATAATAAAATAACCCGGATTCTTGGCTGTCTCAGACACTGATTGTAAGAACTTCCTGTCAGAGGACTGGATAAACAGTTCCAACTGACAGACGGATGGACCACAGAGACGAACCAATGCAGTGATGCCATCAGGTCACTTGTTGAAAGATGGCGAGGTGCAAAAAGATGCTCTAGTTCTTTAATGAATCCGGGTGATGTCACATCTGACATCACCCCCCCCTCAACCCCAACTTTCCCCCGAGAGTTCAGACTGATGCGTCTCAGGTGTTCTGTGCTCTGAGCGCCTGCAGCTGATCTCAGGTGTTCACAGGAAGTGAATCAACAGCTGGAGGCACACACACACACACACACACACACACACACACACACACACACACACACACACACACACACACAGTGACACACACACACACACACACACACACACACACACACACACACACACACACACACACACACACACACAGTGACACACACACACACACACACACACACACAGAGTGACACACACACACACACACACACACACAAACATTCAGCTGCTAAAAACAGGAAGTTGAACTTGTTTTTTATGGAGACAAACTAAAAACAATGATTAGTGTTGTTGTTTGTTTAATAAACAGTAAACATATAGATTCTCTTCATATTAATAAACAGAATGTTTCAGCTTTCAGCTCTGTTTGGACCACAATGAACGGCCTCGGTCTGATCCTACTTCAGGACGCTCTGTGGCATCTGACAGGAGTTCACCGCAGAGTGACATCATCTGGAGACAGGATGTGCAGTCCCCCCTCTGACCTTCACCACGACCATGAGGTCATCATGGAGCCTCTCTGTAGGTGGACGGAAGAGAACAGCTCAGACCCATCAGGGCTCATATGATGATCTGATATCACCATTACCATGGCATGCACTCTGCAACTGCTGAGGACAAGATCGAGTTGGCACGGATGAAGATGAAGTCAGACAAGTGCAGGAGCGAATCAATCATCAGGGGACCATCTCTGAGGTCACATCGACGAACTGGAGACGCCTATGAGCCAAAAAGTGCCCATGTCTCGGCAGGTTCATCATCAACACAGGGCCGTGGAGAGAAGTCCAGTCTCATAGACGAGTATGAATTCTACTCAGACAGGTTGGACATGACACTGACAGAGTCCCGTGACTCATGTGGAGGCCAAACAGCTCGCCACTGGAAGGACATGGATGCCGTCTGCAGCACCGCAACAGGAAAAGTCAGTGTTTAAACACCAGGACATTCTTGAACAGAAGAAGAGGCCTTGGAGGGAGCAGACCATCCCGGCACAAGGTGACCTCGTCTCAGCACCGAGGTCTTGTGGTCGAGGAGGTGCGCTGACATGAGCAAATGATGAGGTGAATAAAGGTTGTCTCTCAAACACAACGAGGACGGTGGAGGGGATGGGAGAAAAGAAAGTTCTCTTGGAAAGACCTGTGAGACATTGAAGCTTTCATTCATCGTCAACAGGAATGTTGACGCTGATAATCAATTTCAATTTTCAATTTTGTTTATAAAGCCCAGTATCACAAATCACAATTTGCCTCACAGGGCTTTACAGCATACGACACCCCTCTGTCCTTTGGACCCTCACAGCTGATCAGGAAAAACTCCCCAAAAAAACCCTTTAACAGGGAAAAAATGGTAGAAAGCTCAGGAAGAGCAACTGAGGAGGGATCCCTCTTCCAGGACGGACAGACGTGCAATAGATGTCATACAGAACAGATCAGCATGATAAATTAACAGTAATCCGTATGACACAATGAGACAGAAAGAGAGAGAGACAGAGAGAGACAGAGAGAGAGAGAGACAGAGAGAGAGAGACAGGACAGACGGTAATGACAGTAGCTTACAACAACATTAATGAAAGTAATAATATGATAACTATGATTCTGGCTACTGTGGTACAATATGTTGAAAGTATATATTAATATCTGATAGTATACATGTGTGACAATAATCATATGTGTATAATAACAGTAGAAGTATGACTAATGATAACAGCAGCAGCAGCAGGAGGCATCTGGCAGGACAACGGCAGCAGTACAACCACATACGTCACACTATCCAGGCACCGCTGCAATACGAGTTAACCTGAGAGACAGTGGAGCACAAAAGCTCCGGAGAAGAAGCCGAGTTAGTGACATGCAGAATGGCCGAGTTAGCAAGATGTAGTAATAGGATACAAGAGACAGAGAGAGAGAGAAGGTGCCCGGTGTATTATAGGGGGTCCTCCGGCAGACTAGTCCTAAGTCAGCCTAACTAGGGGCTGGTACAAGGCAAGCCTGAGCCAGCCCTAACTATAAGCTTTATCAAAGAGGAAAGTCTTAAGTCTAGTCTTAAATGTGGAGACGGTGTCTGCCTCCCGGACCGCAACAGGAAGATGATTCCACAGGAGAGGAGCCTGATAGCTGAAGGCTCTGGCTCCTGATCTACTTTTGGAGACTTTAGGGACCACGAGTAACCCTGTGTTCTCAGAGCGCAGTGTTCTGGTGGGATAATATGGCACTATGAGCTCTCTAAGATATGACGGAGCTTGACCATTTAGAGCTTTATAAGTTAACAGAAGGATTTTAAATTCAATTCTGGATTTTACAGGGAGCCAGTGCAGAGAAGCTAAAACAGGAGAAATATGATCTCGTTTCTTAGTTCCTGTTAGTACACGTGCTGCTGCATTCTGAATTAGCTGCAGAGTTTTTAAGGACTTACTAGAGCTACCTGATAATAGAGAGTTACAGTAATCCAGCCTTGAGGTAATAAAAGCATGGACCAATTTTTCTGCATCTTTTCAGGTCAGGATAGGCCCAATTTTCGCAATATTACGCAGATGAAAAAAATGCAGTCCGTGAGGTTTGTTTTAAAAGAGAATTAAAAGACAAATCTTGATCAAATGTTACTCTGAGGTTTCTTACGGTAGTGGTAGAGACCAGAGCAATGCCATCGAGAGAAACTATGTCATCAGATAAAGAGTCTCTGAGTTGTTTGGGGCCAAGAACAATTACTTCAGTTTTGTCTGAATTTAACATCAGGAAGTTGGTGCTCATCCAGGTTTTTATGTCTTTAAGGCAGTTATGAAGTTTAGTTAATTGATTACTTTCTTCTGGCTTCATAGAAATACAAATAAATATAACTGTGTATCCGCATAAGGATGGAAATTTACAGAGTAAGTAACGTGTTAGAGTACTTTGATTACTTTTTGCAGTAACGAGTAACCTAAAGCATTAGTTTGCTGTTTGAGTAATCAAATACTTAAGTACATTTTCAAACAAGACATCAGTTACTTCCGTTGCTTTTAGAACGCTGTCCTGCAGCTCCGAAACAGCAACGGCTGTCGTTTGGTTCTAATAACGGAGATAATGTTAAACCTATCAGTCTAAAAGAAGCCACGGAGCTTGTGGCTCGCTACGTGGTCGGAGAAATGCTGCCGTTGTCTACGGTGGAGTCTAAATAGGTGGAGTAGGACTCGCTGACAGACATATTTCAGACTCAGGACTTCCATTATGCCTGGTACACGCTACACGCTGGTATTCACCAATTATCCCCCCGGTCATCTTTCACAGCGTGTGTGATGTCATCGGGTTATTCTTGTCCTATTTATTATCACTTTCACTATTATTTGAGTCACTGCCAGAACTGTGTGTGTTCACGTGCCAGCCGACATGTTGTTGTTGTCACCTAAAAGCGTCAGCAGATGGCAGGAGCTACATTTGAAGCGCTGTATGTAAACCATCAAGCTACTGTATCTTTAAAGTAACCCTTACCCAACACTGACCATACCCTTGATCTAGTTCTGACGTATGGAATTGAAATTGATAACCTAACAGTCTTTCCACAGAATCCCTCGCTATTGGATCATTATTTGATTACTTTTGATTTCTTTTTACTCGATTACACGCCACTCAGCAACAGTTACTATATTAGATGTTTATCAGATAGTGCTGTCGCAAAATTCAATACCATGTCCTTCAGTAAGAGAGGTTTCCCGTACCGAGTTTAACCTCTCCCGAAATTGATCATCTTGTCGATAGCACCGTAGGTTCGCTGCGAACAACACTCGACTCTGTAGCTCCTCTTAAAAAGAAGTTAACAAAGCAAAGAAAGTTTGCTCCTTGGTATAACTCTCAAACCCATAAGTTAAAACAAATATTGCGAAAATTTGAAAGGAATTGGCGATTAACCTAACTGGAAGAATCTCGTGTAATCTGGGCAGACAGTCTCAAAATCGTATAAGAGGGGCCTCCGCAATGCCAGAGCAAACTATTGCTCAGCTTTAATAGAAGAAAACAAGAATAACCCCAGGTTTCTTTTCAGCACTGTAGCTGGGCTGATTGAGAGTCACAGCTCTATTGAGCCTTGTATTCCTTTAACCCTTAGCAATAATGATTTTATGAGCTTCTTTAATGACAAAATTCTAGCTATTAGAGGCAAAATTCATGACCTCCTGTCCTCAGATAGTACCTATCTAACCTCAAACACAGCTGTAAGACCTAATATATATTTAGATTGCTTCTCCCCAATTTCTCTTCAAGAATTGACCGCAGTGATTTCTTCATCTAAATCATCAACGTGTCTCTTAGACCCCATCCCAACTAGGCTACTCAAGGAGGTCTTACCTTTAGTTAACACTCATTTATTAGACATGATCAATATATCCTTATTAACAGGCTATGTACCACAGTCTTTTAAGGTAGCTGTAATTAAACCTCTCCTAAAAAAGCCCACCCTGGATCCAGAGGTGTTAGCCAACTATAGACCAATATCTAATCTTCCCTTTCTTTCAAAGATCCTTGAGAAAGTAGTCACAGACCAGCTGTGTGATTTTCTCCATGATAATAATTTATTTGAGGAATTTCAGTCAGGATTTAGAGTGCATCATAGCACTGAGACAGCACTAGTTAAAATTACAAATGACCTTCTGATTGCTTCAGACAAGGGACTCGTCTCTGTACTTGTTTTATTAGATCTGTGCAGCGTTTGACACTATTGACCATCAAATTCTGCTACAGAGACTGGAACACTTAATTGGCCTAAAAGGTTCTGCAAGGTTCTGTGCTCGGACCAATCCTATTTACTCTATATATGCTTCCTTTAGGTAACATCATTAGAAGTCACTCTGTGAATTTCCATTGTTATGCGGATGATACACAGATGATACCCCAGTTAGGCTGACGTAGGCCTAGTCTACCGGAGGACCACCTATAATACACCGTGCACCTTCTCTCTCTCTCTCTCTCTCTCTCTCTCTCTCTCTCGTCCTATTACTGCATCTTGTTAACTCGGCCATTCTGCATGTCACTAACTCGGCTTCTTCTCCGGAGCCTTTGTGCTCCACTGTCTCTCAGGTTAACTCGTATTGCAGCGGTGCCTGGATAGTGTGACGTGTGTGGTTGTGCTGCTGCCGTGGTCCTGCCAGATGCCTCCTCCTGCTGCTGCATCATTAGTCATACTGTTATTATACACATATGATTATTGTCACACATGTATACTATCAGATATTAATATATTATTACTAATTATAATATTATTACTTTCATTAATGTTGTTGTAAGCTACTGTCATTACCATCTGTCCTGCATCTCTCTCTGTCTCTCTCTCTTTCTTTCTCATTGTGTCATACGGATTGCTGTCTTTTTATTATGCTGATCTGTTCTGTACGACATCTATTGCACGTCTGTCCGTCCTGGAAGAGGGATCCCTCCTCAGTTGCTCTTCCTGAGGTTTCTATCGTTTTTTTCCCCGTTAAAGGGTTTTTTGGGGAGTTTTTCCTTATCCGCTGTGAGGGTTCAAAGGACAGAGGGATGTCGTATGCTGTAAAGCCCTGTGAGGCAAATTGTGATTTGTGATATTGGGCTTTATAAATAAAATTGATTGATTGATTGTATTTATCTTGGCCCCAAACAACTGAGAGACTCTTTTTTTATTATTATTATTATTATTATTTTTATTATTATTATATTATAATAATAATAACAACAACAACAATAATAATAATAATAATAATAATAAAAGACAGAGCTTTTGGATGAAAGTTGATATTTAAAAATAGAATTATATTTAATCTGAGACAAAGAAAATAAATTATAAAGTTGTAATAAGCAGAATAATAGAACTAAAATGGATGTTATATGTTTAATGGTGTCTGTACTGCCTCTTGGCTTCCCTGATGAATCGACGCTGGTCATTTCTGGCCTTTTTGTAGCCCTCTACGTGCATGCAGCATGGAACATACCTCATGGTTCATCCATGGTTTCTGGTTTGGAAACGTTCTGCAACACTTTGTGGGGACAATATTATCAGTGCAAGCAGCAGTCTTAAACTCACTCCAGTTTGTAGCATTAAAGCAGCCCTGAAGCACTAAATCAGTCTCTTCATTCCAAACTTTAGTGATTTTACTTACTGGGGGGGCTTGTTTGAGGAGCTGCCTGTATGCTGGGTAGAAAAACACAGAAATATGGTCAGACTGTCCAAAGTGGGGGCGGGGCACAGCCTTGTATGCGCCCTTCATGTTGTAGACATGGTCCAGGATGTTGTTGTTCCTCATTGGAAGGCTCACGTGTTGATGGAACTTTGGAAGCACAGTCCTGAGGTTTCTGATTTCACGTTCTCAGCTCATCCATCTTGTTTTCAAGGTAGCCGACGTTAGCTAACAGAAGGCTAGGTAGTTGTGGTCGTGTAGCTCTAGCCTTTAGCCCAGCATGTAGCCCGCCCCTCTTACCGCGCTGCTGTCTTCGGTAAACTGGACGTCGTCTGCTCTGCCCACTTGGGCCCGGTGGTGTTGCGGCTTGCCAGCTGGAGTTTGTAGAATCCAAACACAGGAAGAAGGTGCAGTCCAAAAGGTCTGGGTTGGGCCCATAGTAAATTTTTCCAATGTCCAAAAGTGTTTCTCTGCTGTATGTAATCCTTAAGAACAAGCACTGCACATTAACTACACACATGAACAGTAAAATAAACAATAAATAAAGTCGGTGTTGGGAGCACATCGTAAACACGTCTGCCACGGGGGGTGCCATGATGTACTCAAAATGTCTCAAACTTTCGGACCGTCAAGGACGAAAGTGCTCCGTTTACAGCATCGACCCTCAGCCAACCTGGACATTAAATAGTCACTCCCCAAGATCAGCCAATCCACCAAAAGCACATCACAGAGAGTCACCCAGTCAGTGCTTGAGGTCGACACCTGGAGGGAAACATAGATCTACCAACCGGAGCTCAGATTTAGCAGTGTAACGTGACATAAAAATTAAAATGACATAAAATTCACAAAGTCACATGGCAGAAAAACCTGTTCATGTGTTCTCTGACCACCAGATACCTATGATCACCTGACACCTGTGATCATCTGACACCTGTGATCACCTGATATGTGTGATTATCTGACACCTGTGATCACCTGATATGTATGATCTCCTGACACCTGTGATCACTTGATACGTGTCATCACCTGATACCTGTGATCACTTGATACTTGTGATCACCTGACACCTGTGATCACCTGATACGTGTGATCACCTGACATCTGTGATCACTTGATACGTGTGATCACCTGACACCTGTGATCACTTGATACATGTGATCACCTGACACCTGTGATTATCTAACATGTGTGATCACCTTACACCTGTGATCATCTGACACCTGTGATCACCTGATATGTGTGATTATCTGACACCTGTGATCACCTGATATGTATGATCACCTGACACCTGTGATCACCTGATATGTATGATCACCTGACACCTGTGATCACCTGATATGTGTGATTATCTGACACCTGTGATCACCTGATATGTATGATCACCTGACACCTGTGATCACTTGATACGTGTGATCACCTGATATGTGTGATCACCTGACACCTGTGATCACTTTATACGTGTCATCACCTGACACCTGTGATCACTTGATACGTGTCATCACCTGACACCTGTGATCACTTGATACGTGTGATCACCTGACACCTGTGATCACCTGATACGTGTGATCACCTGACACCTGTGATCACTTGATACGTGTGATCACCTGACACCTGTGATCACTTGATACATGTGATCACCTGACACCTGTGATTATCTAACATGTGTGATCACCTTACACCTGTGATCATCTGACACGTGATCACCTGATATGTGTGAATATCTGACACCTGTGATCACCTGATATGTATGATCACCTGACTCAACTCAACTCAACTCAACTTTATTTATAGAGCACTTTAAAAACAACCACAGCTGAAACAAAGTGCTGTACATAAGTAAAAACATAAGACAAACAATAAAGACAATAAAACAATAAAACAGTAAAACAAGAGCAGAGTCTCATGCTGGTTTAAAAGCCAAGGAGTAAAAATGGGTTTTAAGGCTGGTTTTAAAAACGGACAGTGAGGGGGCCAGTCTAATGTGGACAGGTAAATCATTCCACAATCTGGGGGCTGCCACAGAAAAGGCTCTGTCCCCTCTGAGCTTCCGCATAGACCTCGGTACATCCAGGAGCAGCTGATCAGCTGACCTGAGGCACCGAGCAGGAGCGTAAGGATGAAGCAGCTCAGAGAGGTAAGGCGGGGCAAGACCATTTAAAGATTTAAAAACAAATAAAAGAATCTTAAAATGAATTCTAAAGTGCACGGGCAGCCAATGGAGGGAGGCCAGAATGGGCGTAATGTGTTCCCTCTTACGTGTTCCAGTTAGTAGCCGTGCAGTGGCGTTCTGAACTAACTGGAGACGTGCGAGGGAAGACTGGCTGACTCCAAAATAAAGTGCGTTACAGTAATCCAGCCGGGACGTGATGAAGGCATGGATTACTATTTCAAAGTGCTTATGTGCAAGAAAAGGTTTGACCTTTGCCAGCTGTCTAAGATGAAAGAAGCTGGACTTAACCACTGCACCAATTTGACGCTCCAATTTAAAACCACTGTCCATCTTAAAACCCAGGTTAGAAACTGTTGGTTTCACATATACTGCCAAGGGGCCCAAATCAACAGGGGGGGGGTCATAAGAGCTATTTGGACCAAACACCATCACCTCTGTTTTATTTTCATTGAAATTTAAAAAGTTTAAGGCCATCCAGGCTTTAATGTCATCAAGACATGACAGAAGCGGTTGTAGGGAGAAAGCATCTCTCTTCTTCAGCGGCACATAAATCTGGCTATCATCAGCGTAACAATGGAAAGAGATACCATGCTTTCTAAGAATGGACCCCAGAGGAAGCAAATACAATGAAAAAAGCAGGGGCCCTAAAATTGAACCCTGTGGAACCCCATATGACAGAGGAGCAGAGTGGGACTCAGAACCAGCAAGGCTTACACACATAGTTCTGTCTGCCAGATAGGATCTAAACCATTCCAGAGCACTACCACAGATGCCCGCATGGTGCTGCAACCTGGATACTAAAATATTGTGGTCCACAGTGTCGAAGGCAGCTGTTAGGTCCAACAAGACAAGAATTACATAATCACCAGAATCATTTGCCAGAAGGATGTCATTAAAAACCCTTAGTAGAGCTGACTCTGACACCTGTGATCACCTGATATGTGTGATTATCTGACACCTGTGATCACTTGATACGTGTGATCACCTGATATGTGATCACCTGACACCTGTGATCACTTTATACGTGTGATCACCTGATATGTGTGATCACCTGACACCTGTGATCACTTTATACGTGTGATCACCTGATATGTATGATCACCTGACACCTGTGATCACTTGATACGTGTGATCACCTGATATGTGTGATCACCTGACACCTGTGATCACTTGATACGTGTCATCACCTGACACCTGTGATTATCTAACATGTGTGATCACCTGATATGTGTGATCACCTGACACCTGTGATCACTTGATACGTGTCATCACCTGACACCTGTGATCACTTGATACGTGTGATCACCTGACACCTGTGATCACTTGATACGTGTGATCACCTGACACCTGTGATTATCTAACATGTGTGATCACCTTACACCTGTGATCATCTGACACGTGATCAGCTGATACGTGTGATCTCCTGACACCTGTGATCACTTGATACGTGTGATCACCTGACACCTGTGATCACTTGATACGTGTGATCTCCTGACACCTGTGATCACTTGATACGTGTGATCTCCTGACACCTGTGATTATCTAACATGTGTGATCACCTTACACCTGTGATCATCTGACACGTGATCAGCTGATACGTGTGATCTCCTGACACCTGTGATCACTTGATACGTGTGATCACCTGACACCTGTGATCACCTGATACGTGTGATCACCTGACACCTGTGATCACTTGATACGTGTGATCACCTGACACCTGTGATTATCTAACACGCGTGATCACTTTTCACCTGTGATCATCTGACACCTGTTATGGACTGATACGTGTGATCACCTGACACCTGTGATCACCTGACAACTGTGACCACCTGACACCTGTGACCACCCTGACCTGTCTGATGAGGTTAAACAGAAAAGTAATAACACAAGTAATGTAACTAATTATTACTGCTGGCAGGGATTGGGGGGGGGGGGGTTACATGGGGGTTAGGGCCGAGTAATGAGTAAATTATTATTAATTTTGAAAAGAGTAATGAGTAATCTATTACATTTTTAGAGTACCGAGTCTGACACTGGTCTTCAAACAGACACACACACGTCCTGAACCGTCTGCAGGGAGGATGTAAGCAGACATCTGTTTACATGTTCAGCTCATTTTATAGTGACCTCACAGACTGAACTCACAGCGAGCACACACACACACACACACACACACACACACACACACACACACACACACACACACACACACACACACCTGCAGGCTGAATTAAACCACAGATGTGTCGTCATGTTTCAGGTTCATTACACGTTAACATTTGTCTGGAAACACAAGTTTGTGTGTTTGTTGATGTTTGTGCTCTATTTAACAGCAGCAGTGAACAATCTGATGTTTTCCGTTCTCATCAACATTTAAAACAATATAGAGAATAAAAGAGCATCAGTATTAACATGTATCACTATTAACGTGTCAGTGTTAACATGTCTCAGTGTTAACATGTGTCAGTGCTAACATGTGTCAGTGTTGACACGTGTCGGTTTTAACGTGTCAGTGTTGACACGTGTCGGTTTTAACGTGTCAGTGTTAAGGTGTTAGTATTAACGTGTCAGTGTTCATGTGTCAGTGCTAACATGTGTCAGTGTTGACATGTGTCAGCTGCAACGTGTCAGTGTTAACATGTGTCAGTACTAAAATGTGTCAATTTTCAATCAATCAATTTTATCTATAAAGCCCAATATCACAAATCACAATTTGCCTCACAGGGCTTTACAGCATACAACATCCCTCTGTCCTTTAGACCCTCACAGCTGATCAGGAAAAACTCTCCAAAAAAAACTTTCAATGGGGGAAAAAAATGTAGAAAGCTCAGGAAGAGCAACTGAGGAGGGATCCCTCTTCCAGGACGGACAGACGTGCAATAGATGTCGTACAGAACAGATCAACATGATAAATTAACAGTAATCCGTATGACACAATGAGACAGAAAGAGAGAGACAGAGACACAGACAGAGAGAGAGAGAGAGAGAGAGAGAAAGAGAGAGAGAGAGAGAGAGAGAGAGAAAGAGAGAGAGAGAGAGAGACAGAGAGATGCAGGACAGATGGTAATGACAGTAGCTTACAACAACATTAATGAAAGTAATAATATTATAATTATAATTCTGGCTGTTGTGGTACAATATGAAGAAAGTATATATTATATTATTAGATCTTAGTGCGGCGTTTGACACTATTGACCATCAAATTCTGCTACAGAGACTGGAACACTTAATTGGCCTAAAAGGTTTTCGGTTTGTTCACGTTAATAATGAATCATCCTTACGTACTAAAGCTTGTTTTGGAGTTCCGCAAGGTTCTGTGCTCAGACCAATCCTATTTACTCTATATATGCTTCCTTTAGGTAACATCATTAGAAATCACTCTGTAAATTTCCATTGTTATGCGGATGATACACAGTTGTATTTATCTATGAAGCCAGAAGAAAGTAATCAATTAACCTTCATACTGCCTTAAAGACATAAAAACCTGGATGAGCACCAACTTCCTGATGTTAAATTCAGACAAAACTGAAGTTATTGTTCTTGGCCCCAAACAACTCAGAGACTCTTTATCTGATGACATAGTTTCTCTCGATGGCATTGCTCTGGCCTCTAGCACTATCGTAAGAAACCTCAGAGTAACATTTGATCAAGATTTGTCTTTCAATTCTCATTTAAAACCTCACAGACTGCATTTTTTCATCTGCGTAATATTGCGAAAATTAGGCCTATCCTGACCTGAAAAGATGCAGGAAAATTGGTCCACGCTTTTGTTACCTCGAGGCTGGATTACTGTAACTCTCTACTATCAGGTAGCTCTAGTAAGTCCTTAAAAACTCTGCAACTAATTCAGAATGCAGCAGCACGTGTACTAACAGGAACTTAGAAACAAGATCATATTTCTCCTGTTTTAGCCTCTCTGCACTGGCTCCCTGTAAAATCCAGAATTTAAAATCCTACTGTTAACTTATAAAGCTCTAAATGGTCAAGCTTTGTGATATCTTACAGAGCTAATAGTACCATATTATCCCACCAGAACTCTGCGCTCTGAGAATGCAGGGTTACTCATGGTCCCTAAGGTCTCCAAAAGTAGATCAGGAGCCAGAGCCTTTAGCTATCAGGCTCCTCTCCTGTGGAATCATCTTCCTGTTGCGGTCCGGGAGGCAGACACCGTCTCCACATTTAAGACTAGACTTAAGACTTTCCTCTTTGATAAAGCTTATAGTTAGGGCTGGCTCAGGCTTGCCTTGTACCAGCCCCTAGTTAGGCTGACTTAGGCCTGCCGGGGAACCCCCTATAATACACCGGGCACCTTCTCTCCTTCTCTCTCTTTCAATTCAATTCAATTCAATAAGCTTTATTGGCATGACTGTAGATTAACGATATTGCCAAAGGCATTAAAAATTTACAAATAAAGTACAATAATAAAAGTAAGTCAGAAAACTATATATATAAATATATAAAAAAGATTAAATATATGATATATAATACAAAATATACCAATCTACAATACAATACACCTATATATAATATAGAGGAAAAAAAGAAAAAAAAATGAATAAAGAAAAATGAAGATTGTGAGTTACAAGGACTGCAAATATAGACAGGTGTGTCAGGTGTTGTTTGTTCTCTCTCTCTCTCTCTCTCTCTCTATCCTGTCCTGTTACTACATCTTGCTAACTCGGCCGTACTGCATGTCCCCAACTCGGAAAAAAAATCACGAGGTCACATGACAGTGTCATTATCGTCTGTCCTGCATCTCTCTCTCTCTCTCTGTCTGTCTGTCTCATTGTGTCACACAGATTACTGTTAATTTATCATATTGATCTGTTCTGTATGACATCTATTGCACGTCTGTCCGTCCTGGAAGAGGGATCCCTCCTCAGTTGCTCTTCCTGAGGTTTCTACCGTTTTTTTTCCCCCCGGTAAAGGGGGTTTTTGGGGAGTTTTTCCTGATCCGCTGTGAGGGTCTAAAGGACAGAGGGATGTCGAATGCTGTAAAGCCCTGACATGATGGAGCAGTTAGGCGACAAAAACAAGGGCGGGATCAGAGAGAACAAAGAATCTTGACAGGTCAGGGGTCAGACTGTCAGGGGTCAGACTGTGAGGGTTCAGACTGGCAGAGGTCAGACTGGCAGAGGTCAGACTGTCAGGGGTCAGACTGTCAGCCTGTCAGAGGTCAGGGGTCAGACTGTTAGAGGTCAGGGGCCACACTGTCAGTGGTCAGACAGTCAGAGGTCAGACTATCAGAAGTCAGCCTGTCAGAGGTCAGCCTGTCAGGGGTCAGACTGTCAGTGGTCAGGGGTCAGACTGTCAGAGGTCAGACTATCAGAGGTCAGGGGCCAGACTGTCAGAGGTCAGACATTAACAGTCACACTGTATCAATGAATCTGAGACAGGTCTGTGATAAACATCCAGTTTATTAGGGACACCTGTTGATGAGAACAAACAATCTGCTGAAAGTCACAGTCTTTTGAGTTTGAAATCAAACATCATGAACTCATCAATTTTTCTTTGTTTATAAAACCCTTTAAATAATGTCAATAATCCATTAAAAACCCCTTAATGTAATGTTTCCCATTAATTTAACTATGATTAACCCTTACCTCAACCCTTATCTTAACCCTTCACACACTCAGAGTGTGAGTCTGTTTCCTTAAATACAAAGATATTTCAGGTCCGTGGAGTTTAAGGGGAAATTAAGGGAAGTCATGAAGCCCATAAAATAAACTTCATTCACAGACTTTCAAATTAAGGTCTTTCTAAGGGATAATTTGTTTTTTCAAATTAAAAGAGTAAATTGAATGAACACACTGATGTTGTTAAGACATTTATGTTTTCAGGGTTAATTCAAGGGTAAATTTAAGGGATTGTTGATGACTGCATGATCTTCAGTTTTCTCTTAGTTTACACTTTGAGCCTTGCAATGGAAATTGTTCATTAACTGAGTTAACAGTGTGAGCTCACCTGAGCATCAGGTGATGACGATGAGCTCAAGAGATAAAAAAAACTTAGGGTTTTTTTTTAACTTGAAAAAATAAAACAAACTTTTTTTTTTACAAACAGTCTGAAAAAAAAAAAAAAATCTAATTTATTTTAAAAATGTTTTGTTAAAAACATCATCATCACCATCATCATCAGCATTTTCATCGTCGTGTACAAAAGTTTGATCCCTGACTTCAGTGAGAGGCTGCTGGTGACTGAGCATGCTCAGAAGGTTGTTAACTGTTGCTGAACCTGATTGTTGTTGTTGTTGTGTTACACTGATCATATTGTTCCTGTTGTTTCCTGTCGACACAGCTCCCTGTCTGTCTGTTTGTTGTTGTTGTTATTGTTTGTTGTTGTGTTGTTTTCTGTCAGGTTGTAGTTGTTGAGCAGTGGTGACAGGCAGCAGAGACGACCACGGATCCTCCAACATAGATGGACTGAAATATCTCTGCACTGACGAATCCGAAGGTTTCTGTGAACACACAATCATCATCATCATCATCATCACCACCATCATTATCAACACCATCATCATCATCATCATCATCACCACCATCATCATCATCACCATCATCATCATCATTATCACCATCACCATCATCAACATCATCATCACCATCATTATCAACATCATCATCATCATCACCATCATCATCATCATCACCATCACCATCACCATCATCACCATCATCAACATCATTATCACCATCATCATTAGGGCTGGGCGATATGGCCTAAAAAAAATAAATTCTGATTTTTTCACAAAAATCCGATTCACGATTTAAATCGATTTTTTCCCCCTCCTAGTTAAAAAAAAAAATAATATTTGCGGCCTGGTAGCACATACCTGGGGTCCAAAACTTTCAGCATGTGAATAAACCCCAGCTTTTCCACGGTAGCCTATATATGGGCACCATATCTCTAGCAATATACATGGCGACTGCATCTGTGATCGCTTTCCACCGGACCCCTGTCTTACCATATGGCAGTGTTTCCCCTACCATCATATTGGATCACAGTAGAAGTCATTTAACGTACATCAAACGTACAGCATAGCGTTGCGGCATATTCATTTGGGCTCCACTGACTGCGTATGGAAGCAACACGTAGAGAAGCCAGCAGGGTTGTTTACCATTTTCCACCTAAGTTATTACATATATTTGAGTTATCTACAAGTTTACTGTACTGTTTGTCATCTACTCGCTTTCAAATGTCCGCCACGGACACAGTGTCACGGATAAACAATAGAAGAGCCGCGTAAAATAGAGACTTGTCGCGCCGCTCCCGTTGCCGGTGGAGCCGCTGTAATTGATTAACAGGGGGTGAGCTGCTATGGGACTCTCGCTGCAGACGTGCCCGGTGGAGCCCGGTCGTTAGCTGAGATGAATGACAGCGGGAGGCTGGCGCTTTGCCTTTCTTCACTGAGATACGTTTTCATTGAAAGCATAAATCTGTTCTGTTTTTCTGATAATAGCCTTTTTCATTCAAACACATCCAGTCTTAACAGATTAAATATGTCTTTACTCTGACACACACACTGACCCTCAAAGCGGGAGAGACCGGTGCCGGCCGACCGTCTCTCTGGCGTTGTGTAGAAGTACTTGCCCGCCTCGAATAATGTTCCCCTCCGGCTAAAATTGTGTTGTTTCCCGCAGCATCACCTCCACGATTGGGGATATGTTTATGCGTAGCAAAGCTAACTGCTTCGGGCTGGGGTTAGGGGTGAGGAAGGGTGCACATTACGTCCCCTCCCCGCGAGCCGACACCGGCACCGGGCCCGGGGGGCAAGCCCGGCCGCTCACAAGCCGCCTCTTCCTGCAGCTCCACGAGCTGCAAAGGCTCGGATTATCCGGGCTCTGGAGCCGGTCAACCTGATTCGAGTGCTGCTGGGAGCCCGCTGGAGGCAGAGCCTCCGCTGGGTCGAAGCCGAGCGGTTCAGCCAGTTTACGATCTGTATTTTCTAAACATCAGACTAGAAAGCTGTTTCTCAGACTCCACTAAACAATAAAATAATTTTAAGTAACACTGCTGTCCTGAGCTCTGGGTAGCTAATCGCAAAAGGCTATGTAGAGACAAGTTGGCTCAGACTCAAAGAGGCAGATTTAGCTGGAGCAGAAAGGTTTTGTTGCGCTGCCACTGGGGGGGTGGGATGAGACAACTGATGGATGATTTATGATTGGTTTGGAATTTATTGCGTAATAAATCTCAGAGATAACCACGGCCAAATCAAACCCAATATCAAGAATGTATAAAAGACAGATATTTTGAATTTGGATGGAAAATGATTTCTAATTGTTTTACATGTTTAATATTATGTACATAAGACCCTAAATGACATAGTTAGAAGGCTTTTGTGGATTTGGGTTTCCAGAGGCTTTAAGATTACCTTTCCTATAGAACAGGTCTATACCTTGTCCTTTTCATAAACAAACTAAATAGCCTTATGTTACAGGCTGAGCCTGGTCTGTGTGGCTTGTGTGTGTGTATATGTGTGTAGTTGATGTAGGAGGTATGAGACGTTAGCGCGCCGGGTGTGGTGTGTGACGTCAGACGGATGCGCCCCAGGAAGAAAGTGAGGCATGTGCTATGTTGTTTACATCGAGCAGCCCCAGTGAAGAAGCCTACGCAGTTCTGCATGCTGTTTTTGAGTTATTTCCCTCTATGTAAAAGTCAGACACTGAGGCTGTGCATCATCCCTGCAGTGCTGAAAATAAAGTGCCGTTCTTTAACGCAGACAAAGTCCCGTTGTTTATGTGTTGTTGCCACAGCGAGCTAACACAAGCTAAAGCAGCTAATGGTTTTCAGAGGTACCTTTACTATGGTTTATGGTTTACTATGGTTCGGGGGTCTGCCAGCTTGGCGTTGGTAACACTTATTTACACAACGGCATGTCCTTTATGTCCCTACACGGTGCACGTCTAAAATCCTCCTCTGCTCTCTGTGTCGTGCACGGCGGTGTTGGGCTCTGATGCGCACACACACATGCACATAGACACAGGTGTGCACACAAAAGCGCTGAAGAACTCGTTCCCTTTCTTGAGAACGAGTTCTTCCCCGCTCGCTGCCATGTTGCCAAGTGCGCAGGGGGAGCCCACTCTGAACTATGGGAGCCCAGCATGGAGCGGCGGTGGCAGATTTTAAATAGAAACTCAATTTTCACTAAAATAAATCGGCATAAACTACAAATTCGAATTAATCAATAAAATCGATTTATTGCCCAGCCCTAATCATCATCATTATCACCATCATCACCATGATCATCATCATCATCACCATCATCATCATCACATCATCATCATCACCATCATCATCACCATCATCATCATCACATCATCATCATCACCATCATCATCATCATCATCACCATCATCATCACCATTATCACCATCATCATCATCATCACCATCACCATGATCATCATCACCACCACCACCATCATCATCACCATCATCATCTTCATCACCACCACCATCATCATCATCATCACCATCATCACCATCATCATCACCATCATCATCATCATCATCACCATCATCATCACCATCACCACCACCATCATCATCACCACCATCATCATCACCATCACCATCATCACCACCATCATCATCACCATCATCATCACCACCATCATCATCACCATCATCATCATCATTACCACCATCATCATCATCATCATCATCATCACCACCATCATCATCACCATCATCACCACCACCATCATCATCATCACCACCACCACCACCATCATCATCACCATCACCACCACCACCACCATCATCACCATCACCATCTTCACCATCATCATCATCATCATCACCATCACCATCTTCAACATCATCATTATCATCATCATCACCAACATCATCACCATCATCATTATCATCACCATCATCATTACCATCATCATCATCACCATCACCATCACCATCATCATTACCATCATCATCATCATCATCACCATCATCATCTTCACCATCATCATTATCATCATCACCAACATCATCACCATCATCATTATCATCACCATCATCATTATCATCATCATCATCATTACCATCATCATCATCATCATCATCATCACCATCAACAAATATTGTGACAGATTCCATAAATCAGTGATTTCCTGTCAGAGTGATGTTAGAGTGTCACTGAACAGAAACAACACGTGTTAATAAAGTTGAATTTAAACTGTCAGACATTTGTCATGTGTCATTAAACACTGAGGATCAACCTGATTATCGATTATTGATTAATCGATCAGATGATGATCCGCTGACTGAGATTTGTTGCTAAGTTCATGAGGGGTATTCCAGGTAGGAGATTCAACAAACTCTGAGTCTAACCCTGAACTCTGACTTGACTTACCCTGAGCTGGGAAACTCTGAGTATCCGGTTCCAGAACAGCTGATTTGAATTAGTTCAGTCAATTCTGAGTAGGTACACCTTGAGTTAAGCACGTGCACAACCACAATAAAAAGCCATCATCAATGGAGCCCCGATACCTCAAGTCACCATGGCAACCAGAGAGAAAAAGCGATCAACTTATTTTACACCTGGGGAATTGGAGGTGCTCATGAATGCCTACAGCGAATATGAGCATATATTTCATAAACAAAGTAACAGCGCTAGAGCTGCCAAGGAGAGAGAGGCAGCATGGGAGAAAACTGCTGCCCGAGTCAACGCGTACGTTTGAATACACTAGTTCATTATTTTAACATCTAACCACACTTAATTAAAATCGTAGCTTACAGGTGAAAAAGTGGTTTTGAATAACATCTGATTTTCATGTAGGTGCAATCTCACAGGGGGAAAACACACTTGGAAGCAGCTTAAAATGAAATACAAAAACATCATTCAAACAGGTAAGGCATGTTTGACTTGGCCATGACTGTACCTTTCTTTAGTTTGATTCATATTTGATTTATTAAACAAAGTAGCTTCAATAGCCTGTCATTCAGTGGCTATGTCATTATGTACTGTAGGTCACTACTAATTTAAACCCCCCCAAAAATACTGTTTCAACTTGTGTGTCCTCTTGCCTAATATCCTGCTGAGTATCATTTGAGTTCTACTCAGCCAACAGAAAGAAGGCAGAGGCCACAAAACATCACCAGTATCATATAAAAAGCTACCGTTCACAAAAAACATTTGCTCTGATGAGAGCGCACGTCTGCGGTGTGTCAGATTTGATATGTTTGGCTGGTAAATGATTGAGTCTAATGAGAAATGGTACGGTTCAAACAGATACTCATTGGGGAAAGACAGCACATCTAAATGGGGTCTGAAGATCCTCTACCAGCGTAAAGCATTGTGAATTAATTCTTCCTACACACAAACAACCCATATGTGTCTGCCAGCTTGCTTCAGGCTTGGCAGTAGGGAGGAGACAGGGTGAACTCAGGGTTTCTTATAGAAAACCTGCCAGCGAGCAGGGGCCTGTACCATGAAGCAGGATTAATGTCTCAGCGAGGTAACTTAAGGGTTAACCTGGGTTTTCGGTCTCATGAAGCCGGTCCAGTTCTTATCAGGGTAGATCACCATGGTAACTGACTCTGAACGGCTATCCTGCTCCGGAGCAGGGTAAGTTCAGGGTTGAATCTGATCCTATAAAAAGCACCACCCACTGGCCAATCAGCTGTTCAGAAAAAAAAAATGGCTCCGCTGACAGAAATGCAGCCCAGTCATGACGGGAAGTTTAATTAATTTGAAAGTTTATTTTGAACATTAAAAAAGAAAAGAAAGCAACAACAACAGACAATGAAAAGATTGTTCAAAAAGGAGTGGAAAGAAGTCCAAATTTCATCCCACCCCTTCATAAGAAAGAAACTGATCATTTGCAGACACTTAATAGCACCATTAATTACTGCTCACATTTTTTTTGTTGGAGGAAATGATCCCTGTTAAAGATAATGGGCCTAATTGACAGCTTTGCTGCTGGAAATGTGGAAAGTAGCCTATCATGTCTACACTTCATGGTGTTTGAGGGATTTTCCTTTTTGTTTTTTAAAGAGGGAGACTAGGTTTATTTTTGCACAGCTGTTAATTTCTAACACAGCTCAATATCAGGATGATTTTATTCAGACTATCAATTTGGTGTTGATATGATTTAATTGTGGCGTCAGCTTTAAGCTTTATTGTAGCATATATAACATTAAGACAAAGAAGAACAGTTTATCAGACGCAATGATGTTAGATGATAATTGTAATACACGCAATTCATCTGTGCAGCATTGATTTCATGGGAGTCAAGGGTGTGATCAGTGTCAGATGTACAGGTACAGGTACTGTAGCTACTTGAACCAGTGATGAGTAATTTAACCTACACATCATTTTATTTGCTCCCTTGTTTTGTCTTGATTTTTCCCTCTCTCCTCCTCTATTTCTTCTCTCCTGACCCGTTTTTTCTTCTTCTCTATTATGTGATTTCATTGATGTTTTGACAGGGGAATTTCTTTGATAAGCTTTTAGTGGCTTCTAACCTCTCCGGCACTTTTCTTTTTTAATCTTGTAAATTTTATACTGTCTGTTTTTAACATTATGTGCAAATAAACTAATCTAAACTAAAACTAAACATTATTCATCCTGTTGTGCGTTGCCCCGCATGTTTCCTCCTCCTGCAGCTGCCACGGTGTTGGCCTTTTCTCTAATGTTGCTTTTCTCCTCCTCATATTTTAGTAGAATTGATCGCTGATCCTCACGAGAAATACTTTTTCCCCCCTCACATACGGCGCTCAGTGAGGACGCTCAGTGACGCTGCGCTTCTCTCATGATTGTGATTGGTCCGCTGCGTGCACGTTCATGTCTCTTGATAAAGCAACCCTGGGTTGAGTTACCGAGTTGATATCCAACGTTGTGATGCCGATTATCCTGATTGCCATTGTTAGGGTTAGTCAACCCAGGATAGGTTGATCTCGCTTCGTGATACAGACCCAAGGTTAGGTTCACGGAGTCAGTTGCCATGGTGATTGACTCAGAGTCTGACTTACCTCTCTGTCTGGGACTGAAAACCCAGAGGTTCCATCATCTCGGGATCAACGCGCTCAGAGTTTCCCTCATCTCGGGGTTAACATGCTCAGAGTTTTCTGGAACACCCCTCAGGATTAGTTGTTCATAATCTGTTTGTAAACTGCTTCAATAACAATAAACAAATCACAGTTTGTTTGTTTGTTTTTCAGTCTGAGATTATAAACAAAGCTTTTGTTTTGATGTTGATGTTTTTCTTTGTTGATTTCTTTTGTTTACAACAACAACGACAACCACCCACACACACACACACACACACACACACACACAGTAACTTTACTATAGCTAAAGTAACGTACTACGGTTCACACGCACGCGGAGGGTCGGTGTGTTCTGAACTTTGAGTCAAACACGTGACCGCGCCTGTGCAGCATGTAGGTGAGTTTACCTGGGAGCTGGGAGCTGAGCCGGGACTGAGAGAAGGAGTTCTCCGGAAACCGCTCCCTCTGTGCCGGGACTGTCCTCCGAATCCTCGGGACCCGCTGCCGAACCCGGCCGGAGAACCATCCCTGTACCCCCGGTTAGATCCTGGGGAGTAGACCGGAGAGCCCGGGGAGAAGGCGGTGTAGCCGCGGGGAGATCCTCCGCGGTGACCGGAGCCTCCGTAAGGGGAGCGAGCCCCGGGAAAACTCCAGCAGGAGGCCGGGGAAGGAAACCTTCCAGCCTGCCGCGGAGCTCCGGGACTCCGCTGAGGATTGACCGGTGCTCGGTACATTAGAGACAGTGAGAAGGTACAGCAGTACACAACAAAACACGGTGAACTAACCGGAACCGGAAATGGAAGCCGACGTGCTTTCGGCAGGACAGCCTATAGCACCGCCCATCGGCGACAAGGGTCATCATTGCAGAGAAAATTAAAAATAAACAAAAAACAAATTAGAATGAATTTAAATAAAATGTAACGGAACAAAACTTAACAAAATTTAATAAAATAAAATAAAATGAAACAAAAACTTTGAGTGTGTTGGGTCCATAGACTGTATGGTTGGGTCAGAGTTTATCGGTAATGAATCAGTTACTCCTGAAGGAGGCGCTGCTGCTTTAGAGGGAAAACTGAATCACCTCAGTGTTGATATCATAAAAGGGAAATTCCACTGAAGAAAAAGACGGTCTATGACACATCAACATGTTTAAACTCTCACAGGCTGCAAGTTTCACTCAAGTTTCTGCAACAGCTTCTTTATGAACTTGGAAAATCATCATAATGTTAATAATAATAATAATAATAATAATAATAATGATAATAACAATAATAATAATAATGGTGGTGATGAAGTGGTTAGCACTGTCACCTCACAGCAAGCGGGTTCCTGGTTCAGGGTTGCCCCTGACCAAATTGGGGCCCTTAGTGAAATTTTATTTGGAGCCCCCCCCAATCACAAATGTATCATAGGTACAAAATGACCATACAACAACATGCCATTTAACTTGACAACCTTTATTAGCAATAACAAATGTACTACTACTACCACTACTATTAGTACTGGTCTGGTAGTAGTACTACTACTTCTGCTAATATTAACAAAAAACTACTACTATTGCTATCTATTATTACATTATTAATAATAATATTATTATCATAATTATTGTTGTATTATTGTTATTATTATTATTATTATTATTATTATTATGTACAGACGACAGTAACATACTAATTCAGGATCAAACAAAATGAAATTTCAAACTTTACATTCACTTTCCCTCTGTCAACAAATGCATCAGTTACACACTCATTTCAATCAGTATTTCTCTGTCTCCTCAAAAGCTGACTGTTATGAATTAAATTCACCAACAGATGGCAACATTTACCTCCATAAAAATAGTTCAAAACTTATATTAACAACATAAATTGATGGGCTATAAACTTTAGCCAGTATATTATATATTGGCTAAAGTTTATAGCCTATCAATATATCCGACCACCAACTGGTCATTTTACCACTCCTTTTCATCAGAGGTGAATGCATAGGGCGTGAACAACACATTCAATAAATGTTAATCAAGGCCACTGGAAAAAAAAAATCTCAAGTCTAGACAGAGACTGGAGACAGAGATTCCTATCTAATAAATAGTAACTTGGGTGTTTGTGCCACAAAGTTTTATTTCAACGTACCCAACTTCAAGTGAAGCATGAGCCTCCTCTTGTTTTGCCTTTTTTCCCCTCTTGCTCGCTCCTGACACGTGATGTCGACAACTCTTCACCTGCTGCAGCTCTGCAAGTGCCTGCCGGTGAACCCCTCTGATTGGTCAGATGTCGAGTGCTGTCAATCATTGCAGTGATGCATGCTCGGTAAGATTACAGGTCTCTTCTCTCCTTCCTCGAGCTGATTCTATGCGCGCCTCACGATAGCGCATGTTCTCCCCCTGTCAGCCTGAATTTCCTCCAGGTGCTCCGACATGTTCTCCCCGTGTCAGCGTGGGTTTTCTCCAGGTGCTCTGACATGTTCTCCTTGTGTCAGCGTGGATTTCCTCCAGGTGCTCTGACATGTTCTCCCTGTGTCAGCGTGGGTTTCCTCCAGGTGCTCTGGCATGTTTTCCCTGTGTCAGCGTGGGTTTCCTCCAGGTGCTCTGACATGTTCTCCCTGTGTCAGCGTGGGTTTTCTCCAGGTGCTCTGACATGTTCTGCCTGTGTCAGTGTGGATTTCCTCCAGGTGCTCTGACATGTTCTCCCCGTGTCAGCGTGGGTTTTCTCTAGGTGCTCTGACATGTTCTGCCTGTGTCAGCGTGGGTTTCCTCCAGGTGCTCTGACATGGTCTCCCCGTGTCAGCGTGGGTTTTCTCCAGGTGCTCTGACATGTTCTGCCTGTGTCAGCGTGGGTTTCCTCCAGGTGCTCTGACATGTTCTCCGTGCCAGCGTGGGTTTCCTCCAGGTGCTCTGACATGTTCTCCCCGTGTCAGCGTGGGTTTTCTCCAGGTGCTCTGACATGTTCTGCCTGTGTCAGCGTGGGTTTCCTCCAGGTGCTCTGACATGTTCTGCCTGTGTCAGCGTGGGTTTCCTCCAGGTGCTCTGACATGTTCTCCCTGTGTCAGCATGGGTTTCCTCCAGGTGCTCTGACATGTTCTGCCTGTGTCAGCGTGGGTTTCCTCCAGGTACTCCGACATGTTCTCCCCGTGTCAGTGTGGATTTCCTCCAGGTGCTCTGACATGTTCTCCCCGTGTCAGCGTGGGTTTTCTCCAGGTGCTCTGACATGTTCTGCCTGTGTCAGCGTGGGTTTCCTCCAGGTGCTCCAGCTTCCTCCCACAATCGAAAGACATGCAGGTTAATTCACCCTTCGCTAAGGTCCGCTCCCTTCAGTTACTGTTGCTAAGTCCGACAAACTTTCGGTTTTGGAGCTAGCCTGGCATGGTGCTCCCACTGTAGCTTACGCACTCCCTGGAGAAATGCTTTCAAATTTTTGGAAAAACAAAAAAGCGATTTCAGACAGAACGGTCTACAATATGCATTTGAAGGATATATTCAGTATGTCAGACTGACACAGCAATGAAATTCAAGGTAACAAAATAAAGATTGAAGCCAAAGAGTAAAAGTGAACCACCACATCACTGCTGATCGCCACAGAAGACAATGAATATAAAGGGACACTTTGCTGATATTGAACCAGCTGTGTGTCATCACAGTGTGTGCAGATGAACAGTGTTTAGCTTCACCCCCGTGCAGCTCCCAGCACCCAGAGTGGCAGCTGGACTGTCGGGGGGCTGTGGAAGAAGACAAACAACATTCATCTGTGCACACTGTGATGACACACAGCTGGTTCAATATCAGCAAAGTGTCCCTGCTTCCCTTCACTGCTTCCTGTACAGTGGGGTCAGCCTTTTTTTCACTTTTATAATGATTAAATAGCAAAAGCAGCATGTGTATACATTCAGTAGGCTATATCTCCAGTAGCTCGCTAGCTGACCCTAAACTTTTCAGAGTTTGATTTTGGTTTTGGAACAGGGAGGAAACGTATATCTTTTTCCAACCTCTCCAGGTAACGAGTAATACATGACGTGCCCCAGGCACAACATTTAGCTCCAAATCCACAAAACCAGCCTGAAAATGAAGGAAATCTGAAACGACTGCATTAGAGTCAATCGAGCACAGCTGTGTTGTTGTCGGACTCTGGTCTGACACGGCCCTATGCTACGTTATGAATGGCCAATCCGCGTCCAGGGGTGGGACAGTTGGTGACTCTAAATTGTCTGTAGGTGTCAATGTGAGTGTGAATGGTTGTCTTCCTCTATAGCCCTTTTTAAATAGGAATTGTGCAAATTTGCAGGAAAGCCCAATCAGTCTTTTTCAGCATTGGCAGTATAAAAACAAAATCGGGGAGTGTAGCACAATGCCACCTACCTACTTTTGTTTATACAGAATGTGCCTTTTTTGGGGCAATGGGGGGCGTGAGCAAGAAACAAAACCTGTACCTCAGTGTGTGACGAAAACAGTGATGTGGGAGGGAAGCCACAGCTGGTCAGTCCTTCGGCGATTCTCTCATAAGTCGGCCTGACGGTTAATGGCCTCTTCTTTTGCGAGGACAGGGAGGGTGCACAATGTCTTGTCAATCAATCAATCAATCAATTTTATTTATAAAGCCCAATATCACAAATCACAATTTGCCTGACAGGGCTTTACAGCATACGACATCCCTCTGTCCTTTGGACCCTCACAGCGGATAAGGAAACACTCCCCAAAAAAACCCTTTAATGGGGAAAAAAACCCCGGTAGAAACCTCAGGAAGAGCAACTGAGGAGGGATCCCTCTTCCAGGACAGACAGATGTGCAATAGAAGTCGTACAGAACAGATCAACACAATAAATTAACAGTAATCTCCCCAGTTGCTCATCTTTACAGTGTCTGTCAGGTTTGTGTTTCCCTCTTGCTACTAGCTGCTCGCTAATTCCTGCTATCAGCTGTTTCCTGTTTATCCACCGCCAGTGGCTCGCACGTGCGGCCTCATCAACAGCTCCTCCCACAAGTCATCAACAGCTCCTCCCACAAGTCATCAACAGCCCCTCCCACAAGTCATCAACAGCTCCTCCCACAAGTCATCAACAGCTCCTCCCACAAGTCATCAACAGCTCCTCCTACAAGTCATCAACAGCTCCTCCCACAAGTCATCAACAGCCCCTCCCACAAGTCATCAACAGCTCCTCCCACAAGTCATCAACAGCTCCTCCTACAAGTCATCAACAGCTCGGCCCACAAGTCATCAACAGCCCCTCCCACAAATCATCAACAGCTCCTCCCGTTGTGGAAGGCTGCCTCGGTCTGTTTAAACTAAAAGGGTTCCACCAATATGTCTACTCACTCAACTCACCAATCCAGCTCTGTGTGTCTAAACGCTCGCAGCTTGCGGGCAAAACGGCCCAACATTTGTGGAAATCTGGCAGTGTGAAAGGGGCTTATGTGTCAGTCCTGTGATAGTCTGGTGACCTGTCCAGGGTGAACTCTGCCTCTCATTCAATGTCAGCTGGGATAGGCTCCACCCCCCTGTGACCTCAACAGGATAAGTGGTTACAAAAATGGATGGATGGATAATGATAATGATAATAATAATAATAATAATAATAATAACAGTGCTGTTAGTTTATTTATTTTTTTATTTATTGAAATGAACTGCCCTTTGGGTCTAATGAAGTATTTTGAATCTGATCAGAAATTGATCACAGCAATTGATCAGATGTGTTGATAAAATTCATCATTAACAAAATGAGAAACAGAATCTGACAGACTGATTTATTTCAGTCACTCAAAGAACAACATGAACCAGACTCTGTGGTGTCTTCCTCCAACCTGAGATAAATAAACTTAGAGCAGCGTCTTCTTCAGGAAGGCCGAAGCTCTCAGTGCTGACCTTCTAGCTGCCCTCATCATCATGATTTGCATGTCAACATATACACTATGTAGTTTGTTTCTTGTATCTGACTTTTTATTTATTTTTATCAAGACAAATAAATAAATATAAAACAATAAACAACATATAGCAGATAAGCACATAAATAAATAAATAACATCAATAGTTTTAATGAAATGAAATATTCATATCAACATGTGATGTCATATGTTGGCGGTTGGTGTTTTCAGGTGAAGCTCCACCTCTCTGCAGCTGATTAAAGGGACATTCTGCTGAATGTAAAAACACTGACAGTATTAAATGAGGCTGCTCCTCTCCTCCTCCTCCTCCACCTCCTCCTCCTACTGATGAAGATGAGTCATCATCGCTTTGTCATGTAGGCGTCTGAACAAACTGAGGTGAGAAAACGATGTGACCATCTGAATGAAAACACTCTGATGTGAGCGCAGAGTCCATGAATGAACGTGTCTGCTCTCATTATGTTTGAGTCAGTGCTTAAACCTGATTGGCTGGCAACCTGCCCAGGTGTGTCCTGGCCCTCCCAAAGTGCATGCTGGGATAAACACCAGTTATCAGTGTGTCCAGAGCACCATGTATTATCTAGATGACAGGGTGGGCATGTCGACGAGCATCATGTGACCACTGTGAATCTGTGACATCATCATCAACAATCAGCTGATATTTTTAAAACAACTTCATGTTCCTGTTTCCATAACTGATGTCAGAGCTCTGTGCCACTGTGTCATCTTCCTCTTCTTTCTGTAACTGTCTGTGAGACTTCAGCCGCTGGGGACAGAGTGGGGCCAGAGTGGGGACAGAGTGGGGCCAGACTGGGGATAGAGTGGGGCCAGAGTGGGGACAGATTGGGAACAGATTGGGGACAGATCGAGGATAGATGGGGGACAAGATCAGGGATAGAGTGGGGACAGAGTGGGAACAGATGGGGGCCAGAGTGGGGACAGAGTGGGGACAGATTGGGGCCAGAGTGGGGACAGATCGGGCATAGAGTGGGGACAGATCGGGAATGGAGTGGGGACAGAGTGGGAACAGATTGGGGCGAGAGTGGGGACAGAGTGGGGACACATTGGGGCGAGAGTGGGGACACATTGGGGCGAGAGTGGGGACAGAGTGGGAACAGAATGGGGACAGAGTAGGGACAGATCGAGGATAGATGGGGGACAGAGTGGGGACAGATCGGGGAGAGTGGGGACAGAGTGGGAACAGAGTGGGGACAGATTGGGGCCAGAGTGGGGACAGAGTGGGGACAGATCGGGAATAGAGTGGGAACAGATGGGGGACTGAGTGGGGACAGATCGCAGATAGAGTGGGAACAGATCGGGAACAGACTGGGGACAGATCGAGGACAGATGGGGGACAGATCTGGAACAGAGTGTGGACAGATCGAGGACAGATCAGGGACAGAGTGGGGACAGATCTGGAACAGTGTGGACAGATCGAGGACAGATCGGGACAGAGTGGGGACAGATCCGCGATAGAGTGGGGACATAGTGGGAACAGATGGGGGACAGAGTGGGGACAGATTGGGGACAGAGTGGGGCCAGAGTGGGGACAGATCAAGGACAGATCGGGGACAGAGTGGGAAGAGATCGGGGACAGATCGGGGAGAGTGGGAACAGATCGGGGACAGATCGGGGACAGATCGGGGACAGATTGGGGACCGAGTGGGGACAGAGGGGGAACAGAGTGTCTCTGCAGAGGACGTACTGTCCAGTCTGGAAGTGTTAAAGACACTGATGAGTGGGCTGGTGTCCTGACGACTGAACCCTGGGCTGATTTAGCAGCAGCAGCAGAGTGGGTGGAGAGTCTTTGAATAGCAGCAGTGAGTCTGTGCTCAGTGATGGAGTAGCAGTTTGTGGTGGAGGTGGTGTCGAGGTTATCAGGCCTTCCCTCAGCTAACAGCACTGACGTGTCCCGCAGCCGGCCCACACACAAAAAATAGATCCTTGGATTTGACTCACATGACGATCCTCCACCTCTTGTCACGTTTCTCTGGACGTCTTCCCTCCTCGCAGTCCGTCTGCACGTTCTTCACACATCACTGCCCCCGTCAGACCCATTTGTCAGCTTCACACAGAGAAATGGCTCACCTGTAATAATAGCCTCATCCTCACAGTGATGTCACACAGAAGAAAGGCTTCCAATTGGTTCTCTGTAAAGGACAGAGTTACAGTCCTCACAGGTAAAGTAGAAAATAAAAACAACAGATAAAGATGGTTATGTTTTCTTTACTAATAATATTCATGTTTGAATGAGTCGATCAGCACTGGAACAGACGATGACCGTAAGGACGGCAGAAAGACACACACACACAGACACACACACACACACACACACACACATATATGTGTGTGTGTGTGTGTTCTCAGCTGTTGTTCTGGACAGTGAGTGCAGATGTCCCCTTAGCAGTAATGATTTTATGAGCTTTTTAAATAACAAAATTCTAACTATTAGAGGCAAAATTCATGACCTCCTGTCCTCAGATAGTACCTATCTAACCTCAAACACAGCTGTAAGACCTAATATATATTTAGATTGCTTCTCCCCAATTTCTCTTCAAGAATTGAGCGCAGTGATTTCTTCATCTAAATCATCAATGTGTCTCTTAGACCCCATCCCAACTAGGCTACTCTCAACTAGGGCCCTCTCCTAAAAAAGCCCACCCTGGATCCAGAGGTGTTAGCCAACTATAGACCAATATCTAATCTTACCTTTCTTTCAAAGATCCTTGAGAAAGTAGTCGCAGATCAGCTGTGTGATTTTCTCCATGATAATAATTTATTTGAGGAATTTCAGTCAGGATTTAGAGCGCATCATAGCACTGAGACAGCACTAGTTAAAATTACAAATGACCTTCTGACTATTTCAGACAAAGGACTTGTCTCTGTACTTGTTTTATTAGATCTGTGCAGCGTTTGACACTATTGACCATCAAATTCTGCTACAGAGACTGGAACACTTAATTGGCCTAAAAGGTTCTGCAAGGTTCTGTGCTCGGACCAATCCTATTTACTCTATATATGCTTCCTTTAGGTAACATCATTAGAAATCACTCTGTAAATTTCCATTGTTATGCGGATGATACACAGTTGTATTTATCTATGAAGCCAGAAGAAAGTAATCAATTAACCTTCATACTGCCTTAAAGACATAACAACCTGGATGAGCACCAACTTCCTGATGTTAAATTCAGACAAAACTGAAGTTATTGTTCTTGGCCCCAAACAACTCAGAGACTCTTTATCTGATGACATAATTTCTCTCAATGGCATTGCTCTGGCCTCTACCACTACCGTAAGAAACCTCGGAGTAACATTTGATCAAGATCTGTCTTTCAATTGTCATTTAAAACAAACCTCATGGACTGCATTTTTCATTTACATAATATTGCAAAAATTAGGCCTATCCTGACCTGAAAAGATGCAGAAAAATTGGTCCATGCTTTTGTTACCTCAAGGCTGGATTACTGTAACTCTCTATTATCAGGTAGCTCTAGTAAGTCCTTAAAAACTCTCCAGCTAATTCAGAATACAGCAGCACGTGTACTAACAGGAACTAAGAAACGAGATAATATTTCTCCTGAGACCCTCACAGCTGATCAGGGAAAAACTCCCCCCCAAAAAAAACCTTTAACGGGGGAAAAAATGGTAGAAACCTCAGGAAAAGCAACTGAGGAGGGATCCCTCTTCCAGAACGGACAGACGTGCAGTAGATATCGTACAGAACAGATCAACACAATAAATTAACAGTAATCTGTATGACAAAATGAGACAGAAAGAAAGACAGAGAGAGAGACAGAGAGAAATGCAGGACAGACGGTAATGACAGCAGCTTACAACAACATTAATAAAAGTAATAATATTATAATTAATAATAATATATTAATATCTGATAGTATACATGTGTGACAATAATCATATGTGTAATAATAACAGTAGAAGTATGACTAATGATGCAGCAGACGTCGTATGCTGTAAAGCCCTGTGAGGCAAATTGTGATTTGTGATATTGGGCTTTATAAATAAAATTGATTGATTGATTGATTGATGTTGGACCTGAATCTGCGGGATCTACTCTCCCAGTCTGGGGGTCACGACCCTCAGTGCAAGACTTAGTGTACCTTCTCAGGGTGTCTCAGGGTGCTGGACTTAGTGTACAGTCTCAGGGTGCAAGACTTAGGGCTCTAGTTTCACAGACCGGGCGCGGTGAAGGCGCAGCGCACCTGTGCTTCACCAACTGAGTGTGGCCAGGCGGATTTTGTAAGTTTGGCACACCTCTGTCCCTCCTACCAGTGCAAGTCCGAAAGAGGGAGGAGAGAAGGCGTGGAGTGGGTTTTACACACATCACACCAATCAAATGAGCCCCTCTCCTCGCCCTTAAATGTGCCGTGCGAAGGCGTAATGACAGTTTACTCAATTCGCCATGGCAGAAGAGAGCAGCAGTGTCAGATGGCCAAACTCCTCCCAGGAGGAAACTGATGTTTTGGTCCGGGAGGTCCAAGCTCGCAGTGTCCAAATATATGGAACTGCAAGCAGACCTCCACGGGCTGATGATGCAAAGGTAGCCTGGGAGGAGGTCACCACAATTGTAAATCAATGTTGTGTTTCTCTCGTGCGCGTGTGCGCTCTATCTTTCTCTCTCGCAGTCTCACTCTGTTTCTTTTCTCTTGACTTTTCTAAGATGACAGATGCTGAATATATACTCCCTATCTGATGCTGTGGCTGTTTGTGGTTGGCTGAGAGGGATGTGAACTCATTAGTTTGCAGCAGTGTTGGTTAAATCAGGTTGGGTTTCCATTACGCGTGCCAAACGTGCCGAACGGTGGCAATCCCCTTTGATCTGACATCAGATGTGACTGGACAGTTGATATGGAGATACATTTATGTGCTGATTGCAGATAGTTGCATTGAATAGTGGTGTTTGTGGGTATTTATTGCATCGTTAATGTGCCTGACATTCTGGAAACCTGCCTGTGAGGTTTTGGTGACGTGTGCGCACTGTCCACCTGTCAGCCAAACTTCGACTTACACCGGCTGCGCTCCCCCTGCGCTGACAGTAGACGTGGTTTCAGTTGGCAAGCTTTTAGCGCACCTTCGGTGAAGCCTTTTTGGCACGAAACTGTCACTGCGTCAAGCTGGATCTGTCGACATCTCCCCCTGCTGCGCCGCCACACCCATCTCAGCGCACCTCGGTCTGCCAAACTACCAAACTGAGCGCGCCTTGGGTTACGCTGCTCGAAACTAGCTCTGCGCGGGGTTCGCCACCCTGCGCTGCACAGGGAAACTAGAGCCCTTAGTGTACGTACAGTCTCAGGGTGCTAGACTTAGTGTACAGTCTCAGGGTGCAAGACTCAGTGTACAGTCTCAGGGTGCTGGACTTAGTGTACAGTCTGAGGGTGCAAGACTTAGTGTGCGGTCTCAGGATGCTGGACTTAGTTACAGTTTGAGGGTGCAAGACTAAGTGTGCGGTCTCAGGATGCTGGACTTAGTTACAGTTTGAGGGTGCAAGACTAAGTGTGCGGTCACAGGATGCTGGACTTAGTGTACGGTCTCAGGGTGCAAGACTTGGTGTACAGTCTCAGGGTGCTGGACTTAGTTACAGTCTCAGGATGCTGGACTTAGTGTACAGTCTCAGGGTGCAAGACTTAGTGTACAGTCTCAGGGTGCAAGACTTAGTGTGCGGTCTCAGGATGCTGGACTTAGTGTACAGTCTCAGGGTACAAGACTTAGTGTCCTTGAGAAAGTAGTCGCAGACCAGCTGTGTGATTTTCTCCATGATAATAATTTATTTGAGGAATTACAGTCAGGATTTAGAGTGCATCATAGCACTGAGACAGCTCTAGTTAAAATTACAAATGACCTTCTGATTGCTTCAGACAAAGGACTCGTCTCTGTACTTGTTTTATTAGATCTTAGTGCGGCGTTTGACACTGTTGACCATGAAATTCTGATACAGAGACTGGAACACTTAATTGGCCTAAAAGGTTCTGCACTAAGCTGGTTTAAATCTTATTTATCTGATCGTTTTCAGTTTGTTGACATTCATAATGAATCATCCGTACGTACTAAAGTTTGTTTTGGAGTTCCGCAAGGTTATGTGCTCGGACCAATCCTTTTTATTTATAGAGTGATTCATTAGAAATCACTCTATAAATTTCCATTGCTATGCGGATGATACACAGCTGTATTTATCGATGAAGCCAGAAGAAAGTAATCAATTAACTAAACTTCATAATTGTCTTAAAGACATAAAAACCTGGATGAGCACCAATTTCCTGATGTTAAATTCAGACAAAACTGAAGTAATTGTTCTTGGCCCCAAACAACTCAGAGACTCTTTATCTGATGACATAGTTTCTCTCGATGGCATTGCTCTGGCCTCTAGCACTACCGTAAGAAACCTTGGAGTAACATTTGACCAAGATTTGTCTTTTAATTCTCATTTAAAACAAACCTCACGGACTGCATTTTTTCATCTGCGTAATATTGTGAAAATTAGGCCTATCTTGACCCAAAAAGATGCAGAAAAATTGGTCCACGCTTTTGTTACCTCAAGGCTGGATTACTGTAACTCTCTATTATCAGGTAGCTCTAGTAAATCATTAAAAACTCTGCAGCTAATTCAGAATGCAGCAGCACGTGTACTAACAGGAACTAAGAAACAAGATCACATTTCTCCTGTTTTAGCTTCTCTGCACTGACTCCCTGTAAAATCCAGAATTGAATTTAAAATCCTACTGTTAACTTATAAAGCTCTAAATGGTCAAGCTCCGTCATATCTTAGAGAGCTCATAGTGCCATATTATCCCACCAGAACTCTTCGCTCTGAGAACGCAGGGTTACTCGTGGTCCCTAAAATCTCCAAAAGTAGATCAGGAGCCAGAGCCTTCAGCTATCAGGCTCCTCTCCTGTGGAATCATCTTCCTGTTACGGTCCGGGAGGCAGACACTGTCTCCACATTTAAGGCTAGACTTAAGACTTTCCTCTTTGATAAAGATTATAGTTAGGGCTGGCTCAGGCTTGCCTTGTACCAGCCCCTAGTTAGGCTGACTTAGGCCTAGTCTACCGGAGGACCACCTATAATGCACCGGGCACCTTCTCTTTCTCTCGCTCTCGCTCTCGCTCTCTCGCTCTCTCGCTCTCTCTCTCGCTCTCTCTCTCTCTCTCGTATCCTATTACTGTATCTTGTTTTCTCGGCCATTCTGGATGTCACTAACTCGGCTTCTTTTCCGGAGCCTTTGTGCTCCACTGTCTCTCAGGTTAACTCGTATTGCAGCGGTGCCTGGATAGTGTGATGTGTGTGGTTGAGCTGCTGCCGTGGTCCTGCCAGATGCCACTGTCTCTCAGGTTAACTCGTATTGCAGCGGTGCCTGGATAGTGTGACGTGTGTGGTTGAGCTGCTGCCGTGGTCCTGCCAGATGCCACCTGCTGCTGCTGCTGCTGCTGCCATCATTAGTCATTAGTCATACTTCTACTGTTATTATACACATATGATATTATCATACATGTATACTGCCTGATACTAATATATACTTTCAACATATTGTACCACAGTAGCCAGAACTATAACAACAGTATTATTACTTTCATGAATATTGTTGTAAACTACTGTCATTACCGAGGATGTCATACGGATTACTGTATTGTGTCATACAGATTACTGTTAATCTGTTATGCTGATCTGTTCTGTACGACATCTACTGCACGTCTGTCCGTCCTGGAAGAGGGATCCCTCCTCAGTTGCTCTTCCTGAGGTTTCTACCATTTTTTTTTTCCCGGTAAAGGGTTTTTTTTGGGGAGTTTTTCCTTATCCGCTGTGAGGGTCTAAAGGACAGAGGGATATCGTATGCTGTAAAGCCCTGTGAGGCAAATTGTATTTGTGATATTGGGCTTTATAAATAAAATTGATTGATTGATTGATTGAGTTACAGTCTCAGGGTGCAAGACTTAGTGTGCGGTCTCAGGGTGCTGGACTTAGTGTACAGTCTGAGGGTGCTAGACGTAGTGTGTGGTCTCAGGATGCTGGACTTAGTGTACAGTCTCAGGGCGCAAGACTTAGTGTGCAGTCTCAGGGTACTGCACTTAGTGTACAGTCTGAGGGTGCAAGACTTAGTGTGCGGTCTCAGGGTGCAAGACTTAGTGTACAGTCTCGGGGTGCAAGACTTAGTGTGCGGTCTCAGGATGCTGGACTTAGTGTACAGTCTCAGGGTGCAAGACTTAGTGTGCGGTCTCAGGGTGCTGGACTTAGTTACAGTCTCAGGGTGCAAGACTTAGTGTACAGTCTCGGGGTGCTGGACTTAGTGTACAGTCTCAGGGTGCTGGACTTAGTGTATGGTCTCAGGGTGCAAGACTTAGTGTACAGTCTCAGGGTACTGGACTTAGTGTGCGGTATTAGGATGCTGGACTTAGTGTACAGTCTCAGGGTGCAAGACTTAGTGTACAGTCTCAGGGTGCAAGACTTAGTGTGCGGTCTCAGGGTACTGGACTTAGTTACAGTCTCAGGGTGCAAGACTTAGTGTACAGTCTCAGGGTGCAAGACTTAGTGTGCGGTCTCAGGGTACTGGACTTAGTTACAGTCTCAGGGTGCAAGACTCAGTGTACAGTCTCAGGGTGCAAGCCTCAGTGTACAGTCTCAGGGTGCTGGACTTAGTGTGCGGTCTCAGGGTGCTGGACTTAGTGTACAGTCTGAGGGTGCTAGACGTAGTGTGTGGTCTCAGGATGCTGGACTTAGTGTACAGTCTCAGGGTGCAAGACTTAGTGTGCAGTCTCAGGGTACTGCACTTAGTGTACAGTCTGAGGGTGCAAGACTTAGTGTGCGGTCTCAGGGTGCAAGACTTAGTGTACAGTCTCGGGGTGCAAGACTTAGTGTGCAGTCTCAGGATGCTGGACTTAGTGTACAGTCTCAGGGTGCAAGACTTAGTGTGCGGTCTCAGGGTGCTGGACTTAGTTACAGTCTCAGGGTGCAAGACTTAGTGTACAGTCTCGGGGTGCTGGACTTAGTGTACAGTCTCAGGGTGCTGGACTTAGTGTATGGTCTCAGGGTGCAAGACTTAGTGTACAGTCTCAGGGTACTGGACTTAGTGTGCGGTATCAGGATGCTGGACTTAGTGTACAGTCTCAGGGTGCAAGACTTAGTGTGCGGTCTCAGGGTACTGGACTTAGTTACAGTCTCTGGGTGCAAGACTTAGTGTGCGGTCTCAGGGTGCAAGACTCAGTGTACAGTCTCAGGGTGCAAGCCTCAGTGTACAGTCTCAGGGTGCTGGACTTAGTGTGCGGTCTCAGGGTGCTGGACTTAGTGTACAGTTTGAGGGTGCAAGACTTAGTGTGCGATCTCAGGGTGCTGGACTTAGTTACAGTCTCAGGGTGCAAGACTTAGTGTGCGGTCTCAGGGTGCAAGACTTAGTGTGCGGTCTCAGGGTGCTGTACGTAGTGTACAGTCTCAAGGTGCAAAACTTAGTGTACAGTCTCAGGGTGCTGGACGTAGGGTATGGTCTCAGGGTGCTGGACTTAGTGTATGGTCTCAGGGTGCAAGACTTAGTGTGCGGTCTCAGGCAACTGGACTTAGTTACAGTCTGAGGGTGCAAGACTTAGTGTACAGTCTCAGGGTGCAAGACTTAGTGTGCGGTCTCAGGATGCTGGACTTAGTGTACAGTCTCGGGGTGCAAGACTTAGTGTGCGGTCTCAGGGTACTGGACTTAGTTACAGTCTCTGGGTGCAAGACTTAGTGTGCGGTCTCAGGGTGCAAGACTCAGTGTAGAGTCTCAGGGTGCAAGACTCAGTGTACAGTCTCAGGGTGCAAGCCTCAGTGTACAGTCTCAGGGTGCAAGACTTAGTGTGCGGTCTCAGGGTGCAAGACTTAGTGTATGGTCTCAGGGTGCAAGACTTAGTGTACAGTCTCAGGGTGCTGGACGTAGGGTATGGTCTCAGGGTGCTGGACTTAGTGTATGGTCTCAGGGTGCAAGACTTAGTGTGCGGTCTCAGGCAACTGGACTTAGTTCCAGTCTGAGGGTGCAAGACTTAGTGTACAGTCTCAGGGTGCAAGACTTAGTGTGCGGTCTCAGGATGCTGGACTTAGTGTACAGTCTCGGGGTACAAGACTTAGTGTGCGGTCTCAGGGTACTGGACTTAGTTACAGTCTCAGGGTGCAAGACTTAGTGTGCGGTCTCAGGGTGCTGGACTTAGTTACAGTCTCAGGGTTCAAGACTTAGTGTGCGGTCTCAGGGTGCTGGACTTAGTGTACAGTCTCAGGGTGCTAGACTTAGCGTGCGGTCTCAGGATGCTGGACTTAGTGTACAGTCTCAGGGTGTAAGACTTAGTGTGTGGTCTCAGGGTGCAAGACTTAGTGTACAGTCTCAGGGTACTGGACTTAGTGTGCGGTATTAGGATGCTGGACTTAGTGTACAGTCTCAGGGTGCAAGACTTAGTGTACAGTCTCAGGGTGCAAGACTTAGTGTGCGGTCTCAGGGTACTGGACTTAGTTACAGTCTCAGGGTGCAAGACTTAGTGTACAGTCTCAGGGTGCAAGACTTAGTGTGCGGTCTCAGGGTACTGGACTTAGTTACAGTCTCAGGGTGCAAGACTCAGTGTACAGTCTCAGGGTGCAAGCCTCAGTGTACAGTCTCAGGGTGCTGGACTTAGTGTGCGGTCTCAGGGTGCTGGACTTAGTGTACAGTCTGAGGGTGCTAGACGTAGTGTGTGGTCTCAGGATGCTGGACTTAGTGTACAGTCTCAGGGTGCAAGACTTAGTGTGCAGTCTCAGGGTACTGCACTTAGTGTACAGTCTGAGGGTGCAAGACTTAGTGTGCGGTCTCAGGGTGCAAGACTTAGTGTACAGTCTCGGGGTGCAAGACTTAGTGTGCAGTCTCAGGATGCTGGACTTAGTGTACAGTCTCAGGGTGCAAGACTTAGTGTGCGGTCTCAGGGTGCTGGACTTAGTTACAGTCTCAGGGTGCAAGACTTAGTGTACAGTCTCGGGGTGCTGGACTTAGTGTACAGTCTCAGGGTGCTGGACTTAGTGTATGGTCTCAGGGTGCAAGACTTAGTGTACAGTCTCAGGGTACTGGACTTAGTGTGCGGTATCAGGATGCTGGACTTAGTGTACAGTCTCAGGGTGCAAGACTTAGTGTGCGGTCTCAGGGTACTGGACTTAGTTACAGTCTCTGGGTGCAAGACTTAGTGTGCGGTCTCAGGGTGCAAGACTCAGTGTACAGTCTCAGGGTGCAAGCCTCAGTGTACAGTCTCAGGGTGCTGGACTTAGTGTGCGGTCTCAGGGTGCTGGACTTAGTGTACAGTTTGAGGGTGCAAGACTTAGTGTGCGATCTCAGGGTGCTGGACTTAGTTACAGTCTCAGGGTGCAAGACTTAGTGTGCGGTCTCAGGGTGCAAGACTTAGTGTGCGGTCTCAGGGTGCTGTACGTAGTGTACAGTCTCAAGGTGCAAAACTTAGTGTACAGTCTCAGGGTGCTGGACGTAGGGTATGGTCTCAGGGTGCTGGACTTAGTGTATGGTCTCAGGGTGCAAGACTTAGTGTGCGGTCTCAGGCAACTGGACTTAGTTACAGTCTGAGGGTGCAAGACTTAGTGTACAGTCTCAGGGTGCAAGACTTAGTGTGCGGTCTCAGGATGCTGGACTTAGTGTACAGTCTCGGGGTGCAAGACTTAGTGTGCGGTCTCAGGGTACTGGACTTAGTTACAGTCTCTGGGTGCAAGACTTAGTGTGCGGTCTCAGGGTGCAAGACTCAGTGTAGAGTCTCAGGGTGCAAGACTCAGTGTACAGTCTCAGGGTGCAAGCCTCAGTGTACAGTCTCAGGGTGCAAGACTTAGTGTGCGGTCTCAGGGTGCAAGACTTAGTGTATGGTCTCAGGGTGCAAGACTTAGTGTACAGTCTCAGGGTGCTGGACGTAGGGTATGGTCTCAGGGTGCTGGACTTAGTGTATGGTCTCAGGGTGCAAGACTTAGTGTGCGGTCTCAGGCAACTGGACTTAGTTCCAGTCTGAGGGTGCAAGACTTAGTGTACAGTCTCAGGGTGCAAGACTTAGTGTGCGGTCTCAGGATGCTGGACTTAGTGTACAGTCTCGGGGTACAAGACTTAGTGTGCGGTCTCAGGGTACTGGACTTAGTTACAGTCTCAGGGTGCAAGACTTAGTGTGCGGTCTCAGGGTGCTGGACTTAGTTACAGTCTCAGGGTTCAAGACTTAGTGTGCGGTCTCAGGGTGCTGGACTTAGTGTACAGTCTCAGGGTGCTAGACTTAGCGTGCGGTCTCAGGATGCTGGACTTAGTGTACAGTCTCAGGGTGTAAGACTTAGTGTGTGGTCTCAGGGTGCTGGACGTAGGGTATGGTCTCAGGGTGCTGGACTTAGTGTATGGTCTCAGGGTGCAAGACTTAGTGTGCGGTCTCAGGCAACTGGACTTAGTTACAGTCTGAGGGTGCAAGACTTAGTGTACAGTCTCAGGGTTCAAGACTTAGTGTGCGGTCTCAGGGTGCTGGACTTAGTGTACAGTCTCAGGGTGCTAGACTTAGCGTGCGGTCTCAGGATGCTGGACTTAGTGTACAGTCTCAGGGTGCAAGACTTAGTGTGCGGTCTGAGGGTACTGGACTTAGTTACAGTCTCTGGGTGCAAGACTTAGTGTGCGGTCTCAGGGTGCAAGACTTAGTGTACAGTCTCAGGGTGCTAGACTTAGTGTACAGTCTCAGGGTGCAAGACTTAGTGTACCGTCTCAGGGTTCAAGACTTAGTGTGCGGTATCAGGATGCTGGACTTAGTGTACGGTCTCAGGGTGCAGGGCTTGGGATGAAACCCTCCATGCATTGTGAAAAGCTTCCTGGTCTTGATATCAATGACCTCTGTCTCCTCCCATGACCAGCTTATTAAACCAACAGTGTATCTGATGACTGGCATGGCGTACGGGTTTGATGGATTGGACCTTGTTCTGTCTGTTCAGCTGACTTTTCAGGACCTGTCTTACTCTGTGGAGATGTTTGGCTGTAGCTGAGCTCCCTGCGTCGTCTTCATGGTTTGTGGTAGCTGTATCTGTCCTGAAGATCTGCAGAGCTGCCCTCTGGTGGTTCAGCCGCCTCGGTTCTGGTTGTCTTCCCTCTCTTGGACACCATCTGCTCCTGATGGCTGTTCATCAGTGTGTGAACAGTCATGGAGCAGCAGGTGGCTCTATGGACAGTCGCCTTGCTCACCGGTGTGTGAATGTGTGACAAAGCTTTGAGTGGTCAGAAGACCCTCCCAATCAATCAATCAAACAATTTTATGTATAAACCCCAATATCACAAATCACAATTACCCTGAGACTGTACACGACTTCCAGCACCCTTAGACTGTACACTAAGTCCAGTGACATGCAGTAGAGTCCAGTTAGTGACATGCAGTGGAGCCCAGTTAGTGACATGCAGTAGACCTGAGTTAGTGACATGCAGTAGAGTCCAGTTACTGACATGCAGTAGAGTCCAGTTAGTGACATGCAGTGGAGCCCAGTTAGTGACATGCAGTAGAGTCCAGTTAGTGACATGCAGTGGAGCCCAGTTAGTGACATGCAGTAGACCTGAGTTAGTGACAAGCAGTAGAGCCCAGTTAGTGACATGCAGTAGAACCCAGTTAGTGACATGCAGTAGAGCCCAGTTAGTGACATGCAGTAGAGCCCAGTTAGTGACATGCAGTAGAGTCCAGTAAATGACATGCAGTAGAGCCCAGTTAGTGACATGCAGTAGACCTGAGTTAGTGACAAGCAGTAGAGCCCAGTTAGTGACAAGCAGTAGAGCCCAGTTAGTGACATGCAGTAGAGCCCAGTTAGTGACATGTAGTAGAGTCCAGTAAGTGACATGCAGTAGAGCCCAGTTAGTGACATGCAGTAGAGTCCAGTTAGTGACATGCAGTAGAGCCCAGTTAGTGACATGCAGTAGACCTGAGTTAGTGACAAGCAGTAGAGCCCAGTTAGTGACATGCAGTAGAGCCCAGTTAGTGACATGTAGTAGAGTCCAGTAAGTGACATGCAGTAGAGTCCAGTTAGTGACATGCAGTAGACCTGAGTTAGTGACATGCAGTAGAGCCCAGTTAGTGACATGCAGTAGACCTGAGTTAGTGACAAGCAGTAGAGCCCAGTTAGTGACATGCAGTAGAGCCCAGTTAGTGACATGTAGTAGAGTCCAGTAAGTGACATGCAGTAGAGTCCAGTTAGTGACATGCAGTAGACCTGAGTTAGTGACATGCAGTAGAGCCCAGTTAGTGACATGCAGTAGACCTGAGTTAGTGACAAGCAGTAGAGCCCAGTTAGTGACATGCAGTAGAGCCCAGTTAGTGACATGTAGTAGAGTCCAGTAAGTGACATGCAGTAGAGTCCAGTTAGTGACATGCAGTAGACCTGAGTTAGTGACATGTAGTAGATCTGAGTTAGTGACATGCAGTAGAGCCCAGTTAGTGACATGCAGTAGAGTCCAGTTAGTGACATGCAGTAGACCTGAGTTAGTGACATGCAGTAGATCTGAGTTAGTGACATGTAGTAGATCTGAGTTAGTGACATGCAGTAGAGCCCAGTTAGTGACATGCAGTAGAGTCCAGTAAATGACATGCAGTAGAGCCCAGTTAGTGACATGCAGTAGACCTGAGTTAGTGACAAGCAGTAGAGCCCAGTTAGTGACAAGCAGTAGAGCCCAGTTAGTGACATGCAGTAGAGCCCAGTTAGTGACATGTAGTAGAGTCCAGTAAGTGACATGCAGTAGAGCCCAGTTAGTGACATGCAGTAGAGTCCAGTTAGTGACATGCAGTAGAGCCCAGTTAGTGACATGCAGTAGACCTGAGTTAGTGACAAGCAGTAGAGCCCAGTTAGTGACATGCAGTAGAGCCCAGTTAGTGACATGTAGTAGAGTCCAGTAAGTGACATGCAGTAGAGTCCAGTTAGTGACATGCAGTAGACCTGAGTTAGTGACATGCAGTAGAGCCCAGTTAGTGACATGCAGTAGACCTGAGTTAGTGACAAGCAGTAGAGCCCAGTTAGTGACATGCAGTAGAGCCCAGTTAGTGACATGTAGTAGAGTCCAGTAAGTGACATGCAGTAGAGTCCAGTTAGTGACATGCAGTAGACCTGAGTTAGTGACATGTAGTAGATCTGAGTTAGTGACATGCAGTAGAGCCCAGTTAGTGACATGCAGTAGAGTCCAGTTAGTGACATGCAGTAGACCTGAGTTAGTGACATGCAGTAGATCTGAGTTAGTGACATGTAGTAGATCTGAGTTAGTGACATGCAGTAGAGCCCAGTTAGTGACATGCAGTAGAGTCCAGTTAGTGACATGCAGTAGATCTGAGTTAGTGACATGTAGTAGATCTGAGTTAGTGACATGCAGTAGAGCCCAGTTAGTGACATGCAGTAGAACCCAGTTAGTGACATGCAGTAGAGCCCAGTTAGTGACATGCAGTAGAGCCCAGTAAGTGACATGCAGTAGAGCCCAGTTAGTGACATGCAGTAGAGCCCAGTTAGTGACATGTAGTAGAGTCCAGTAAGTGACATGCAGTAGAGTCCAGTTAGTGACATGCAGTAGACCTGAGTTAGTGACATGTAGTAGATCTGAGTTAGTGACATGCAGTAGAGCCCAGTTAGTGACATGCAGTAGAGTCCAGTTAGTGACATGCAGTAGAGCCTGACATGCAGCCTCACTAAACCATGGCTATGGCCATGTTGCTATGATGCACACTAAATCCTGACTGAAATTCATCACTTCCCCAGTGGGACCAGTGGAATCAGTGTGTGCTGTGGTGTATAAATATTGTCTCAGTGAATGTTTCCGGCGTCTCTCAGGTGAATGAACTCGGACTGTTTATCGTGTTGCCTGAACAAACTGATCTGAGTTCAGATTGAACCTGTAGTGACCTCTGAGATTGTGGAGCTGACGTGTGGTCGGGTTCATGTCCGTTCACAGGCTGAGGAAACACACACACACACACACACACACACACACACACACATTCTGTGGTTTATTAATTACCTGACGTCAGATTTAAAAACTGGAGGTGAATAAATCACTGAATGATTTTGCAGTGATGTTTTCAGGCTGAAAGGTTCATAAAGACAACATCACGACAGCCGAGTTGCAACCAGTCAGTGTTAGATCTGTGTTGTTCAGTTCATAATAAGTGTGTGTGTGTGTGTGTGTGTGTGTGTGTGTGTGAAGTCTGGATAAACGTCCAATGAACCTCACACCACCAATAACCAACTGACTGGTTGAGAACCACACAAAGAACTGACAATTCTTTGTGTGATGAAAACTTGATTTGAGAGTTGGAAGCGTCCACAATTATTATTATTATCATTATTATCATTATTATTACTATTGCTATTATTATTCCCACTTTGTGCCATTTAACAGTTTCCAATTCTATGGGTTTCCTCTAGGTGCTCTGACACGTTCTCGCTGTGTCAGCGTGGGTTTCCTCCAGGTGCTCTGACATGTTCTCCCATTGTCAGCGTGGGTTTCCTCCAGGTGCTCTGACACGTTCTCGCTGTGTCAGCGTGGGTTTCCTCCAGGCGCTCTGATATGTTCTCCCATTGTCAGTGTGGGTTTCCTCCAGGTGCTCTGATATGTTCTCCCATTGTCAGCGTGGGTTTCCTCCAGGCGCTCTGATATGTTCTCCCATTGTCAGTGTGGGTTTCCTCCAGGTGCTCTGACATGTTCTCCCATTGTCAGCGTGGGTTTCCTCCAGGTGCTCTGACACGTTCTCGCTGTGTCAGCGTGGGTTTCCTCCAGGCGCTCTGATATGTTCTCCCATTGTCAGCGTGGGTTTCCTCCAGGCGCTCTGATATGTTCTCCCATTGTCAGTGTGGGTTTCCTCCAGGTGCACCAGCTTCCTCCCACAGTCCAAAGACATGCAGGTTAATTGGTGACTCTATGTTGTCCGTACGTGTGAATGTGAGTGTGAATGCCGTCTGTCTCTAATCTCAAACCAGCATAAAATATGGCACTGGACTAACCTCGTGTGAGTAGAAGACGTTTCGCCTCTCATCCAAGAAGCTTCTTCAGTTTCTCTATGTGTCAGTCCTGTGATAGTCTGGTGACCTGTCCAGGGTGAACCCTGCCTCTTGCTATTGTCAGCTGGGATAGGCTCCAGCACCCCTGCAACCCTCAAGAGGATAAGCGGTTAGAAAATGGATGGATGGACAATAATAATAATAATAATAATAATAATATAATTACTATTCCATACCCAGTGAGTGCACAGTTGCCCGCGTACAATTTCACATGGTGTGTGTTTGGGATACTGGTCATAGGAAATTGCAGATTAAATAGTCAACTGAACCCATTAGGAAGAGCAATGTAGAGTTTGTGAATTTGATAGTGCGATTGCTTTATTGAAAGTACAGTAGTACCATTGCCAATAGTGGGATAGCTAGTGGGCTAAAACTGTACATTAGTAGCTGAGGTAGCACGTTGAAAGGCAGATAGTTAAAGTGTTTATATGTTTTATTGACTTTAAAGTGGGGCGCACTGGTAGTTCACATGGGAAAGGTGCAGCTAGCCCTTGTTGCAGCAGCATACCATACCATGACTTTGTCATACCAAAAATTAGAAAAACCCCTCCAACTTTCGGCCACAGGGGGAGCCACAGTGATCGGTCGCATATTATCCCTTTTTTGTGTGGTGATGGGTGAAACCCTTCAGATGTTATACACCTTCATGTGATGAGCCACGCCCTCTGCAATATTCATTGCCTTATAGAAGCTCAGTTTTAGTAAGTTTTCCAACTTTTGCCAAGAGGGAACTTTAGATATTGGTCCCTAGATTATGTTCACCCAGTTTCATGCAGATCGCTCAAACTTCCTAGGAAGAGATTGATTTGAAGAGTTTTTAAAAAAAATCCAAAATGGCGGAAAATCTATCTAACCGTAAGTTATGGGTTATTGAGGCAAATTTGTTCCTCATGAGGAGAGGCATCTCTGTGCAAAGTTTCATGTCTCTACGACATATGGGACATGAGATATGCCCATTCAGTCAGTTGCTATAGCGCCCCCCTTTGGCCAATTGATGTAATATTGCTTCATTCGCATCCTCCCATGACCCTCTACCACTGTGCCACATTTCACATGGATTGACCAAGTTAGTGAGGAGAAAAACCACACACACACACACACACACACACACACACACACACACACAGAGTGATGCTGCAATAACATTTCTGCCGATAATGTCATACCATCAATCAATCAATTAATCAAACAATCAATCAATCATTCATCAATCAGTCATATTTGTGATATGGAATTTTAGTAAATGAAGTGTCAGTGAAATATTATTTTGTGGATTTCGTCAGCATCGCCCTGGTTCTCTCCTCAAAGGGCCAATTAGATTGTTCCGTTTGATTTTAGGTTATTACAGAAAATGAACAAACGTTTCTGATCCTTCAGAGACCTGCACTGCGAAGCAGGTTTTGGAGTTACCAAGGTAACTTCGGGGTTAACTCTGGGTTTTCAGTACTATGAAGCTGGTTCTCTTTGTACTGGGATAAATCACCGTGGTAACTGATGCTGAACAGCTGACCTGCTCCGGAGCAGGTTAACTTCAGGTTAAAGGATCACAGCCTGTCAACACCCCGACCTCTGACCAATCAGATCACTGAAGACAAAAGTATCCATGGACATAAAACAGAGGAGCCTGTGGTTTGTTATGGGTCAGTAGAATCATTTCATATTCCCAAGGCTCTATTTCCACTGGTTTTAAAACAGAGCTTCTAACAAATGGAGAGATCATTTACAACATTAAACACATGATTTTAGCAGGATTTGAAATTATTAAGTTAATTTTAGTCCGCAGTGACAGTGTTGCTGCTTTTACTCTCTGATTCATCACTGCAGCTCAGAATAACATGAGACACCTGTGTGATGATAAAACAGATCATATTTTATTAGTAAAATAATCCTCCCACTGTTAATCAGCTCCTGTTATTATAAATGTCACGTCAGTCATACAGACCTCATCAGTCATTAACTACTTCTCCACTCTTTACTTCAGCAACAGAAACAGTCTGGTGTTACTTTAAAGTGTTTACGTGACATATTCAGACAAGTTTCATCATCTTCCAACTAACAGCAAAAAACACGTCATTTAAGTCTCGGGTGATGGTGAATTTTTTGTGTGGTTCTTTCAGTCAATTCAATTTAATTTTCAATTTTATTTATAAAGCCCAATATCACAAATCACAATTTGCCTCACAGGGCTTTACAGCATACGACATCCCTCTGTCCTTTGGACCCTCACAGCTGATCAGGAAAAACTCCCCAAAAAAACCCTTTAACGGGGGAAAAAATGGTAGAAAGCTCAGGAAGAGCAACTGAGGAGGGATCCCTCTTCCAGGACGGACAGACGTGCAGTAGATGTCATACAGAACAGATCAACATGATAAATTAACAGTAATCCGTATGACATAGCAGTAGTAGTAGCAGTAGCAGTAGCAGTAGGAGCAGCAGCAGTAGTAGCAGTAGCAGTAGCAGTAGCAGTAGTAGTAGCAGCAGCAGTAGCAGTAGTAGTAGCAGTAGCAGGAGTAGTAGCAACAGTAGTAGCAGTCGCAGTCATAGTAGTAGAAGCAGTAGGAGTTGTAGTAGCAGCAGTAGCTGTAGTAGCAGTAGTAGCAGCAGCAGCAGCAGTAGTAGCAGTCGTAGTAGTAGTAGTAGCAGTTGCAGTAGTAGTAGCAGTGGTAGCAGCAGCAGTAGTAGTAGCAGTAGTATTAGCAATAGTAGCAGTAGCAATAGCAGTTGTTGTAGCAGCAGCAGTAGTAGTCGCAGTCGTAGTAGAAGCAGTAGCAGTTGTAGTAGCAGCAGTAGTAGTTGCAGCAGCAGTAGTTGTAGTAGCAGTAGTAGCAGCAGCAGCAGCAGTAGTAGCAGTAATAGTAGCAGTAGTCGTAGTTGCAGCAGCAGTAGTTGTAGTAGTAGCAGTAGTAGCAGCAGCAGTAGTAGTCGCAGTCGTAGTAGCAGTAGCAGTTGCAGTCGTAGTAGCAGCAGTAGTAGTTACAATAGTTCAGTTTGTTCACGTTCATAATGAATCATCCTTACGTACTAAAGTTTGTTTTGGAGTTCCGCAAGGTTCTGTGCTCGGACCAATCCTATTTATTCTATATATGCTTCCTTTAGGTAACATCATTAGAAATCACTCTGTACATTTCCATTGTTATGCAGATGATACACAGTTGTGTTTATTGATGAAGCCAGAAGAAAGTAATCAATTAACTAAACTTCATAATTGTCTTAAAGACATAAAAACCTGGATGAGCACCAACTTCCTGATGTTAAATTCAGACAAAACTGAAGTTATTGTTCTTGGCCCCAAACAACTCAGAGACTCTTTATCTGATGACATAGTTTCTCTCGATGGCATTGCTCTGGCCTCTAGCACTACCGTAAGAAACCTCAGAGTAATATTTGATCAAGATCTATCTTTTAATTCTCATTTAAAACAAACCCCACAGACTGCATTTTTTCATCTGCGTAATATTGCGAAAATTAGGCCTATCCTGACCCGAAAAGATGCAGAAAAATTGGTCCACACTTTTGTTACCTCAAGGCTGGATTACTGTAACTCTCTATTATCAGGTAGCTCTAGTAAGTCCTTAAAAACTCTCCAGCTAATTCAGAATGCAGCAGCACATGTACTAACAGGAACTAAGAAACCAGATCATATTTCTCCTGTTTCAGCTTCTCTGCACTGGCTCCCTGTAAAATCCAGAATGGAATTTAAAATCCTACTGTTAACTTATAAAGCTCTAAATGGTCAAGCTCCGTCATATCTTAGAGAGCTCATAGTGCCATATTATCCCACCAGAACTCTGCACTCTGAGAATGCAGGGTTACTCGTGGTCCCTAAATTTACAAAAGTAGATCAGGAGCCAGAGCCTTCAGCTATCAGACTCCTCTCCTGTGGAATCATCTTCCTGTTGCGGTCCAGGAGGCAGACACCGTCTCCACATTTAAGACTAGACTTAAGACTTTCCTCTTGGATGAAGCTTATAGTTAGGGCTGGCTCAGGCTTGCCTTGTACCAGCCCCTAGTTAGGCTAACGTAGGCCTAGTCTGCCGGAGGACCCCCTATAATACACTGGGCACCTTCTCTCTCTCTCTCTCTCTCTCTCTCTCTCTCTCTCTCTCTCTCGCATCTTGCTAACTCGGCCATTCTGGATGTCACTAACTCGGTTTCCTCTCCGGAGCCTTTGTGCTCCACTGTCTCTCAGGTTAACTTGTATTGCAGCGGTGCCTGGACAGTGTGACGTGTGTGGTTGTGCTGCTGCCGTGGTCCTGCCAGATGCCTCCTGCTACTGCTGCATCATTAGTCATACTTCTACTGTTATTATTGCGCATATGATTATTGTCACACATGTATACTATCAGATATTATAATATTATTACTTGCATTAATGTTGTAAGCTACTGTCATTACCATCTGTCCTGCATCTCTCTCCGTCTCTCTCTGTCTCTCTCTCTTTCTGTCTCATTGTGTCATACGGATTACTGTTAATTTATCATGTCGATCTGTTCTGTATGATCTATTGCATGTCTTCTTCCTGAGGTTTCTACCGTTTTTTTCCCCCGGTAAAGGATTTTTTGGGGGAGTTTTTCCTGATCAGCTGTGAGGATCTAAAGGACAGAGGGATGTCGAATGCTGTAAAGCCCTGTGAGGCAAATTGTATTTGTGATATTGGGCTTTATAAATAAAATTGATTGATTGATTGATTGGTTGATTACAGCAGCAGTAGTTGTAGTAGTAGTAGCAGTAGTAGCAGTAGTTGCAGTAGCAGTAGCAGCAGTACTAGCAAACTTTCTGGGGAAAACCTGGTCTCATTAGGAGAGACGGCATTCATCCCACTTTGGATGGAGCTGCTCTCATTTCTAGGAACCTGGAAAATTTTATTAGCAAATTAAATCCCTGACAACCCAGAGTTGAGACCAGGACAGAGAGCTGCAGTCCTATACGCCTCTCTGAGCTTCTAGTTCACTTACCCAGCCATAGTTTTCATAGTTTTATACAAACGGTGTCTGTCCCCCGACCACCTAAATTATTTAAATCTAAAATTAAACAAAGAGAAGTTGTGCAAAACAACCTCATAAAAATTAAAACCTCTTCTGTGACAGAAAGACAAAACAGGAGAATTAAATGCGGACTGTTAAATATCAGGTCTCTTTCATCTAAAGCAGTGTTAGTAAACGAATTAATATCAGATAATCATATTGATTTACTCAGTCTCACTGAAACCTGGCTGTGTCAAGATGAATATGTTAGTCTAAATGAATCCACTCCTCCCAGTCATAATAATACCCACATTCCTCGAGGCAGCGGCCGAGGAGGGGGAGTTGCAGCCATTTTTAACTCTAGTCTGTTAATCAGCCCTAAACCTAAACTAGACTATAATTCATTTGAAAGCCTCGTTCTTAGTCTTTTACATCCGACCTGGAAAACCTCGCAGCCACTTTTATTTGTTATAGTGTACCGTGCTCCTGGCCCGTATTCTGAATTTATATCTGAATTCTCAGAGTTTTTATCCAGTCTAGTTCTAAAATCAGATAAAGTTATTATTGTAGGCGACTTTAACATTCATGTCGACGTTGATAATGACTCCCTGGCTACTGCGTTTATCTCATTATTAGACTCCATTGGCTTCAGTCAGGGTGTACGTGAACCCACTCACTGTTTTAACCATACCCTCGATCTAGTTCTGACGTATGGAATTGAAATTGATAACCTAACAGTCTTTCCACAGAATCCCTCGCTATCGGATCATTATTTGATTACTTTTGATTTCTTTTTACTCGATTACACGCCACTCAGCAACAGTTACTATACCAGATGTTTATCAGATAGTGCTGTCGCAAAATTTAAGGAAATGATTACTCCGTCGTTAAATTCAATCCCTATTAGTTTATAGTATTAGTCATACTTCTACTGTTATTATACACATATGATATTATCATACATGTATACTGCCTGATACTAATATATACTTTCAACATATTGTACCACAGTAGCCAGAACTATAACGACAGTATTATTACTTTCATGAATGTTGTTGTAAGCTACTGTCATTACCGAGGATGTCATACAGATTACTGTATTGTGTCATACAGATTACTGTTAATTTGTTATGCTGATCTGTTCTGTACGACATCTACTGCACGTCTGTCCGTCCTGGAAGAGGGATCCCTCCTCAGTTGCTCTTCCTGAGGTTTCTACCATTTCTTTCCCCCGGTAAAGGGTTTTTTTTTGGGGAGTTTTTCCTTACACGCTGTGAGGGTCTAAAGGACAGAGGGATGTCGTATGCTGTAAAGCCCTGTGAGGCAAATTGTATTTGTGATATTGGGCTTTATAAATAAAATTGATTGATTGATTGATTGATAGTGGCAGTAGCAGTAGCAGTAGTAGTAGCAGCAGTAGTTGCAGCAGCAGCAGTAGTAGCAGTAGTAACAGTAGTAGCAGTAGCAATAGTAGTAGTGGCAGCAGTAGTAGTAGTAGCAGCAGTAGTAGCAGCAGCAGCAGCAGCAGTAGTAGTAGTAGTAGTCGTAGTCGCAGCAGTACTAGTAGCAGTAGTAACAGTAGTAGCAGTACCAGCAGTAGTAGCAGCAGCAGCAGTAGTAATAGCAGCAGCAGTAGTAGCAGTAGTAAAAGTAGCAGTAGTAGCAGCAGCAGCAGTAGTAGCAGTAGTAATAGTAGTAGCAGTTGCAATAGTAGTAGTAGCAGTATTAGTAGTAGCAACAGTAGTAACGGTAGTAGCTGTAGCAGTAGTAGCAGAAGCAGTAGTAGTAGTAGTAGCAGTAGTAACAATAGTAGCAGTAGTAGCAGCAGCAGTAGTAGCAGCAGTAGCAGTAGTAGTAGCAGCAGTAGCAGTAGTAGCAGCAGTAGCAGCAGTAGCAACAGTAGTAGTAGTAGCAGCAGCAGTAGTAGTAGCAGCAGTAGTGGCAGTAGTAGTAGTAGTAGCAGCAGCAGCAGTAATAGTTGCAGTAGTAGCAGTGGCAGTAGTAGTAGCAGCAGTAGCAGTAGTAGCAGTAGTAGTAGCAGCAGTAACAGTAGCAGTGGAAGCAGTAGCAGTAACAGTTGTAGTAGTAGTAGCAGTAGCAGTGGAAGCAGTAGCAGTAGCAGTAGTAGCAGTAGCAGTAGTAGTAGCAGCAGTAGCAGTAGCAATGGAAGCAGTAGCAGTTGTAGTAGTAGTAGCAGTAGCAGTGGAAGCAGTAGCAGTAGCAGTAGTAGCAGTAGCAGTAGCAGTAGCAGTAGTAGTAGCAGCAGTAGCAGTAGCAATGGAAGCAGTAGCAGTTGTAGTAGTAGTAGCAGTAGCAGTGGAAGCAGCAGTAGTAGCAGCAGTAGCAGTAGTAGCAGTAGTAGCAGCGCAGTAGCAGTAGTAGCAGTAGTACTAGCAGCAGTAACAGTAGTAGTAGCAACAGTAGCAGTAGCAGTAACAGTTGTAGTAGTAGCAGTAGCAATGGAAGCAGTAGCAGTAGCAGTTGTAGTAGTAGCAGTAGCAGTTGAAGCAGTAGTAGTAGCAGTAGTAGTAGCAGCAGTAGCAGTAGCAATGGAAGCAGTAGCAGTTGTAGTAGTAGTAGCAGTAGCAGTGGAAGCAGCAGTAGTAGCAGCAGTAGCAGTAGTAGCAGTAGTAGCAGCGCAGTAGCAGTAGTAGCAGTAGTACTAGCAGCAGTAACAGTAGTAGTAGCAACAGTAGCAGTAGCAGTAACAGTTGTAGTAGTAGCAGTAGCAATGGAAGCAGTAGCAGTTGTAGTAGTAGCAGTAGCAGTGGAAGCAGTAGCAGTAGCAGTAGTAGCAGTAGCAGTAGCAGTAGTAGTAGCAGCAGTAGCAGTAGCAATGGAAGCAGTAGCAGTTGTAGTAGTAGTAGCAGTAGCAGTGGAAGCAGCAGTAGTAGCAGCAGTAGCAGTAGTAGCAGTAGTAGCAGCGCAGTAGCAGTAGTAGCAGTAGTACTAGCAGCAGTAACAGTAGTAGTAGCAACAGTAGCAGTAGCAGTAACAGTTGTAGTAGTAGCAGTAGCAATGGAAGCAGTAGCAGTTGTAGTAGTAGCAGTAGCAGTGGAAGCAGTAGCAGTAGCAGTAGTAGCAGTAGCAGTAGCAGTAGTAGTAGCAGCAGTAGCAGTAGCAGTGGAAGCAGCAGTAGTAGCAGTAGTAGTAATCAAAAGTTTATCATTTATCATTTATGTGTGACCTTCTGGTCAGCTCGTCGACCATCAAACCTTGAATCACTGGAGTGTATCTCAGCATACACTGGGTGACAGGTATAGCACACCTGGGCACGTCACCATCTGATCAGAGGTCAAACACACACAGAGTTTCTGTGGTTGTTTAAATTCTGGGAACGTGATAGAAATAAATTTAGCAAACGTGCAGCTTATGAATGTTTTTAGTCTTTTTCAGGCTGTTTTCAGGAAGTGATTTTGTTACCGCGATGTGCTCCAGTGCCCCCAGAGTGCTTTGTGTTTGCCTCAGCAGCCGTCTTTGTATTTCTTAAATCAACTTGTCGACTCAGCAATGAGTTTGTAGGTCAGCGAACAAACAGAGCGTTGCCATGCCAACTGGCTCTAGTTGCTCTGTTTCTCCTCGACCTGCAAAGGTTTGACTTCACCAACATCAGCAGCCGCTAGGTCCAGCAGTCAGGTATCAGAACGGGACAGAGGAGGAAGCGGAGGAGCCTCTTAGTCTGCCGGCCGTCTGCAGACAAAGAGCTAGGTGTTGGGTTTCTACATCACTTTGACTGCCTTTGTCAAAGCTTAAAAGCCTGATCCTGATCTCTGAAAATCAGAATCAGCTGAGCAGGAAGTTTCAGACACCCCTGACCACTGACATGATGTCACTGTAAGTGAAGTCAAACATGAACAGTTTGTTCTGGATCAGGGAGGTTCCTCCTCTGAGGAGCATGACCCCGATCAGGTGTTTACAAATCTGAAGGCATCAAGAAACGACAACGATGATGATGACATGTTGTCATGTTGACAAACATCATTGTTTAATGATGAAGCTAAAAGAAGGCAAAATGCAAATAAATTATAGAAAGTTGGCAAAAACATATTTTTTGTACAAAGAAGCAAAAACTGCTGACAAATATTCAGTGGTTTTGTTTCAACAGTTAATTTAACAAAATACTCAACGCGTTAACAGACAGGTTTCATGAATTCACCCACAGCTCGTTAACAGACACATTGTCACGTGTCCTGTACATTTACTCGTTGCTTGTTTGTGCCTAAGTGAACCAACTTCGATCTCCTGTGTTGACTGTCTTTGGCCTCTGCCAGGAAACATCAACATTCAACTAATTATAATATATGATAATGATGAACATGATAAAGATGATGATGATGATGATGATGATGATGGTGGTGATGATGATGAAGATGATGTTTGACTACATTTCTTTCAAGTAACTGAACAACGTCAGTGATTTTTACACAGGTTGGACCTCAACAACAGAAACAGACAGACAGACAGATAAACGGACAGACAGACAGATGAATGGACAGACAGACAGACAGACAGGCAGACAGACAGATAAACGGACAGACAGAGCTGTCGACAGAAAGTTGCAGGAGTTGTTGCATAGAATATTCTCGGGTCGTTCCAATGTGGAAAAGAGTCTCTCCCGATAAGAAACACGCTTCGTCCCTAAACATAAATATTTGATCTTTAAAAGTGCTGAACTGGTATTTTTCCTGAAGGAAGCAGGAAGTGTTTCTGGTGTCTTTATGAGTTCTTACGAGCAGCCACACTCCTCCACAATCATGTTCTGGATGTCTTTCTTGATGATCTTTTGCTCTTCATTGTAGTACAGCATCGACATAGCGCGCAGCCGGGTTGGCACGCAGCACGACTTGATGTTTTGAAACGGGCTGTAGCCCCTCATACGATAATGATTGATGACCGTGGAATGGAAGGACAGGGATGACCCGCTGAAGCTCGCCATGTGGTTTGGACAGTCACCCTCGCAGTAGTTGGCATGGTAACCGGACGGAGCAATAATCCAGTCGTTCCAGCCAATATCTTTGAAGTTCACGTAAAACTGTCGTTTGCAGCAGACACGTATTTTCCCGTCGCACTCCAAGCCTCGTTTGACTCGTCGCTGAGTCGCCTCCTCTCCAGGTCGCAGCGCCACCATGAGGAACGGGCGGTGAGACTGGTCCTGCCCACCGGCATGCTTATCGACAGCTGGCACCAGGATGGGCGAGACTCCAGCCTCGGCGCATAGTGGGCAGGAGACCCGCAGATGGAGCGAGCTACCGCCGGCATCCAGCAGAGTCTGAGTGCTGCGGGAGACAGCTAGGGTGTGCCAGCCGCTGCGACGAGTGTCTACCATCTTCTCCGAAACACACTCCTCCTCATCATCATCATTCTCACGATGAAGCTGCAGCAGCCGCAGTGTCACTTTGCCTTTAACTCGGTTTCCCTTCAGCATCTTCAGGAAGATCCAGACATTTGCCTGCTCCACCACCGACGAGCTGCTGCCCTCCTTCGAAATGTCAAAGGTCACCATGTCCAGAGAATCTCCTGCCGCAGAGAGCAAAGTTAGCATGTTAACAGGAATTAGCCAGACCCATCAGTCTAAATATTAGAAACATTGACAACAAAGAAGACACTGTTTTTATTAACTCGTCTGTCTGTGCAGCAGAAACACACTGACACTACACAACCAGACACAACAGAAAATATACAATGGCCAGAATGCACTGCCCCACACCGGACCAATAAACACTCCTGCTGGTGGCTAAAGGTCAGCCGTGTTCAAACAGGAAACATTATAGCGACTTCTAGTAAGAAAAATATGTTTCTAAAGATCTGAGAGGTGAGAAACAACCAACAAAATCTTGGTTTATATTCGATCAGCACCAGCTGAGCTGGATCTCAGTCTGAGGAAAAAGGGGCGGGGCTTTCTCTTATCTTACTATATAATGACTATATAAACTGTGTGTGTGTGTGTGTGTGTGTGTGTGTGTGTTCCATGTTTTTCTCCTCACTGACTTGATCAATCCATGTGAAATGTGGCACAGTGGTAGAGGGTCATGGGAGGATGTGAATGAAGCAATATTACATCAATTGGCCAAAGGGGGGCGCTATAGCAACCCATTGAAATGTCAAACTTTGAATGGGCATATCTCATGCCCTGTATGTCGTAGAGACATGAAACTTTGCACAGAGATGCCTCTCCTCATGAGGAACACATTTGCCTCAAGAACCCATAACTTCCGCTTATATAGATTTTCCGCCATTTTGAATTTTTTTGGAAAAACACTTCAAATCGATCTCTTCCTAGGAAGTTTGAGCAATCTGCATGAAACTGGGTGAACATAATCTAGGGACCAATATCTAAAGTTCCCTCTTGGCAAAAGTTGGAAAACTTACTAAAACTGAGCTTCTATAAGGCAATGAATATTGCGGAGGGCGTGGCTCATCACATAAAGGTGTATAACATCTCAAGGGTTTCACCCATCACCACGCAACTTTGTAGGCATATGACCACACATAATCTGAGGGGACCCCTCCATTATTGACCCCATCAAACAAAATGGGGGCGCTAGAGAGCTCATTTCTTATCTAGGCCTAACCGCCATATGGATTTTTACTAAATCATATCTACTTGGTAGATATGTAGAACAGGACGCCTCAAGGTGACTGGAGAAATTTAACTCTAATTGGCAACTGGGTGGCGCTATAACAACAGAAAAATGCTTCAAAATGGCTAAAATGTGACCGATCGCTGTGGCTCCCCCTGTGGACCAATGTTGTTGTTTTCTTTTCTAATTTTTGGTATGACTAAGTCATGGTATGGTATGCTGTACATAATCACAGAAACTGTCAGTGTGTCATTCTGTCAGTCAGTCAGTCATTCTACCAGTGCGCCCCACTTTAAAGTCAATACAACATATAAACTCTTTAACTATCTGCCTTTCAACGTGCTACCTCAACTACTAATGTACAGTTTTAGCCCACTAACTATCCCACTATTGGCAATGGTACTACTGTACTTTCAATAAAGCAATCACACTATCAAATTAACAAACTCTGTCTGAATACATTGCTCTTCTTAATGGGTTCAGTGACTATTTAATCTGCAGTTTCCTATGACCTGTATCCCAAACACACATCATGTGAAACTGTACGTGGGCAACTGTGCACTCAATGGGTATGGACTAGTTTCTCTTTGATTAGTTGAAGTTTAGAACAAAATAAAACCTGAGTAAAAAAAAAATCGAAACATTTTGACCTCAGGAAAACGTGAAAAGCAATTAACAGTTCTGTGTCAGAAGCTAATAAATTAATCCTCCATTATAAATTATGGCAGTTTGAAGAACAACATAAAGATCCCCCCCCCACCCGCCACCCCCCCCCCCCCCCCCCCCCCCCCCCCCACACACACACACACACTGTTACTTGAATGAATGAATAAATAAAATGTCATTAACAATAACAATAAAAGCATGAATGGAGCCGCCGCCTCTAAATATACTCAATATGAGCAGAGACACTAAAAAAAGAAAAGACCTGGTTTCAGGGAATGTTGTTAACAAGGACACACACACACACACTCGTTACTGCTGCAGAATAATTACTGAGGCCCAGATTTGTCTGAATGAAGACATTATTTACGGACGGAGACCACTTGGTATGTCTCCCCTCCCCCTCCTCGTTACTGTCCTCTAATTTCGGCGAGCGTTTGAGGGACATTTTCACAGAGACGACTATTTATAGCACAAAGCTGCTCTGTACATTTATGTAAGAAAACAAGTGACGGGACGCTGTGATTGGTCACGAGCTGGTTCACGTTTATGAGCACAGAAACTTTGAAACACTTTTTTTTTAGTATCTGAGATGAAACTATTCATGATGATGAGACTGAAACTGAAGTTAAAATCTTGAGACCAAATCAGAGCCACAAACAGAAGCTCCTCAGAGAATCACCACTTGGACTTGGTGGAGGGGTTTGTGTGTCCCTGTGATCGTGAGAGCTGTTGTCTGGGTCTAAGAGCTCCTGGTAGGGTCTTCCAAGGCAAAGTGGTTGCAGGGGTGGGGCCAGACAAAGAGTGATTCAAGAAGACCCCAATTTTATGGTGCAATTAGACTTTGAGTACCTTGCCCAATAGGGGGACACCCAGTATGGAGTCTGTGGGGGTGTTCAGGAAAGGGAACCGACCAGAGACTCCATAGGTCTCCTTGGGGATTTCAGTGTTTACATGGGCAAGGATGGTGATCTGAACTAGACTGCTGGGCAGACCTGGTAAACCCCAACGTGTAGTGAGGGTGAACTGGGAATGTCTGGCTGAGGACCCTGTCCCTGGGGTCTTCGACTCCCACATTCAACTTTTTGTGCATCCTGGGGGAGATTGGGGACATGGAATCTGAGAGGTTCATGTTCAAAGCCTCCATTGTGGAGGTGGCTGCTAGGAGCTGTGGTCAGAAGGTTGTCCGTGCCTGTCGTGGTGGCAACCTAAGAACCAGCTAGTGGAGATCAAAGGTGAGGGTGGCCGCCAGGCTGACAAAGCAGTCCTTTTGGGTTTGGTTGGCCCAGCGGTCTCCTGAAGCAGCAGACAGGTAGCGGTTGGCCAGACGGCCTGCAGCTGTGGCGGTTGCCAAAGCAAATACCTGGGTGTGGGAGGAGTTTGGGTAGGCTATGGAAAAAGACTTTCGGTTGGCCTCACGGAAGTTCTAGCAGACCGTGAGACTGTGCTCAGCAGAGAAGAACTGCTGACCAGGACTGGGGACATCAAGGAGTGGTGAAACTCCTGAACCTGGCAGTCACATCTGCCATGGAGGAGGCAGAGCCTGAAGCCACGGGGAAAGCTGTGTCCACATACTCAGCACAAAGTCAGACACATTCTCAGTGGGTGGTTCTCCTCCATGAGGGTCGTCTTTGGTTCTGTTTGTGATATTCATGGACAGGATCTCGAGATGCAGCCGGGGGGAGGACAGAGTCCAGTTTGGGGCCCTCAGAATTTCATTTCTGCTTTTTGCAGATGATGTGGTTCTGTTGGCTTCATCACCCTGTGACTTCCAGCGTACCTGGGGTGGTCTGCAGTGTCAGCTCCTCCAGTCTGAGGTTATGATTCTCTACTGGAGAATGGTAGATTGTTCCCTCTGGGTTGGGAGAGAGTTACTGTCCCAAGAGAAGGAGGTCAGGTATCTCTTGTTCACTGTGAGGGTGGATTGGAGCGTGAGGTGGATTGGTGGTTTTGCATGGCATCAGCAGAGGATGTGTATACTGCGTTACCATTTTTATCTTTCAGTTTTGAGATTGTATTGCTTGTTTTTTTGTTATTAATTAAGTTAGCTATGTTTTCTGATTTATTTCCATATTCATACCTCTTGTAATTCTACAGTAATAGCGCCTTTTCAGACTTTTGGGATTGCAATGTATTAAGTGTGGATCAAGCAATGAATAGTTTGTTTCAACTTTCTTTAGACAAGGTTAATTTATGCTCAGATTCAGCATCTTGCAGCTTGAATTCAGATCTTCTCTGTTCTTTAATTATTTTCTTCTTTCTGGCAGTACAATAGGATATCATCATACCCCTCATATAGGCTTTTGTAGTTTCCCATAAGTTTGAGGGATCAGTTTCCCCATTATCATTTATTTCCAAAAATTCCAAAAGTAAATTTTTTGCCATACCACAAAATTCAGGGTCTGACAATACTGACCTATTACACTACCAGGAATGTTGGTGTTTATTAGATATAGTCATAAATATCTCTATTGAAATCGGGGCATGATCTGATATATGAATGTTCCCAATACTGCTACTTGATACAAGCTCTATACACATTTTAGATACCAAAAAGAAATCAGTTCTAGAATACATTTCATCTGATCAGTACCTTCATCATTAAATCTGGCTTTGACCATCATCATCATCTTCAGTTCACATTAACAGCAGCACAAACTGTGACAAACTGTGTTGTCAGTCTCTCTGACTGTTAAACTGGATTTATGAAGAGTTCAATCTGCTCCAGGTCTGTGGAGAACATCTAGATGCTCAAAGTTGTTATAAACTCCAGTGAACTTGTTTTAATATTATTTCACCTTCAGAAAAAAAAAGAAAATGGGATATACAAATATAATGTAGGCTCAGAGAGGCTGAAAAGAGTCAATAAATCAGAGCGTCGGGCTGAAGAAATCTGTAAACAGACTTTGAACTCTGCAGATTTTTGTGAATGGGCTGATAACAGACAGACAGACACACAGACAGACATCGACACAGAGAGAGACAGACACACACACAGACGTCTCTAACGCAGCTTATGGTCAGTAAACTTTACTCTTCCTGCTGAGCGTGTCTCCTCAGAGTTACTCAGGCTTCACATTGATACATTCATTTGAATCTTTTTTTTTTTTTAACAAACTATGAGGTGTGTCTGTGTGTCAGAGATGCCTAATGATCAACCAATCAGATTGCTGGATGCTCAGATTCAGGAGGTATGACCTACAATAACCTACAGTAGTCCCCTGAAGGTTGACGTATTGGAGCAGGAGAAAAACTCTCCATGTTTCTGATTGGCTGTCAGACTCACCTGGCTCTGCGAAGGTGATGATTTCAGACGGTGGTTCAGGTGGTGTATGGGCTCCAGGGCCCTGGCCCTCTTCCTGGATCTCTACGCTGCCGTCTTCAGCCACACGGGCTACATGCAGCTTTTTGATGGCATTGAGCAACGCAGCACGAGGAACTGGCTGTGTCAGGTTGGGCCGAGTACTCAGGTGCAGCATATTGAGAATGTGACGCTTCACCGCCTCCACCATGTCGCTCTGTCCTCCTGACGAAGTAGAGTTCCTCCTGATCTGAAGCAGTGAGCAAGATGGACAGTCCAGGGGTGGTGCCCCCTCCTGGAGCCGAGACACCACATTGTCCTCCAGAGTCGGAGGGACCGTCGGAGAGGCGTCAATAAAAAACCCGACGGCCACAAATAAGAAGGCAGAAAACAGCAAGCACATAATGAGCTCTGACACCAACAGTAGAGTCAATAAAGACAGTAGAATCAGTAGAGTCAGTAGAGACAGTAGAGTCCAGTAGAGACAGTAGAGTCAGTAGAGACAGTAGAATCAGTAGAGTCAGTAGAGACAGTAGAGACAGTACAGTCCAGTAGAGTCAGTAGAGACAGTAGAATCAGTAGAGTCAGTAGAGACAGGTAGAGTCAGTAGAGTCAGTAGAGACAGTAGAATCAGTAGAGTCCAGTACAGTCAGTAGAGACAGCAGAGTCCAGTAGAGTCAGTAGAGTAAGTAGAATCAGTAGAGTCCAGAAGAGTCAGTAGAGTCAGTAGAGGCCAGTAGAGTCAGTAGAGTCCAGAACAGTCAGTAGAGGCAGTAGGGACAGTAGAGTCCAGAAGAGTCAGTAGAGATAGTAGATTCCAGTAGAGTCCAGAAGAGTCAGTAGAGTCCAGAAGAGTCAGTAGAGTCCAGAAGAGTCAGTAGACACAGTAGAGTCTCAGAGTAAGAACTAGTCCTGCAGAAATGTAGCAGGTCTGACCCAGAAACAGGAAGCAGCTGCTGAATAGTTCAAGATCCTTCAGAGCTCACAGACTCAGTGGAGTCCAGCATTAGAGTAATCAGAGTCTCTGTAATGTCGAGTTCAGCAGACTTTGGGTCTTTAAAGGAGGCCTGGTCCTGGTCCTGATGGTTCGTTGGTCTGAGCTGAATGAGCACTGTGCGCAGGGTCACTCTACTCTCCCTCTGCTCTGTTACTGTAATTATACCTCTCTGTCTGTTTAATCCCTCCCTCCATCCACAGAGGTATTCCCTGTGATTCACACACACACACACACACACACACACACACACACACACACACACATACACACACACGCTGACACACGCACACTGACACAAAGTGTGAGTAAAGTCTCTCAGAATATCTTAGGACTGTTTGTGGTGTTTCCTCCTGAAAGAACGTCACGACAGAAGAGGAGGAGGAAGGAGGGAAGAGGAGGAAGAGAGTGTCCCTGAATCATTCATACCACACACACACACACACACAGACACACACACACACACACACTGATGACTCAGCACAGCATCATCATCACCTCACGTGGAGGAGAAACTCCGTCGGTGTGAAATAAATTTTTAGAAGAGTTTGTTGTTATTATCAGAGTCCTGCACACAGCAGATGGAGCGTGCTCAGAACAGACCGTCTCTCTCTCACACACACACTCACACACACACACACACACACACACACACACACACACACACACACACACACACACACACTCACTGTGACATCAGCACGCCCTCTGCTGGTGGGAGTCAGGTGTTACAGCGTCTTCCTCACCTCAACTTTCCTTTGATGCACCTTTTTTCGTCCTGTCTGTACCAGAGGCAACACAGACCTGTATACACACACACACACACACACACACAAGGCAAGGCAAGTTTATTTGTATAGCACATTTCAGCAATGAGGCAAGTGCTTTACATAAAACATACATCAAGTAAAAGCAATAAAAGCAACATAAACACACAGTTTTCTGGGAGTTTGCTCCAGATATATGGAGCATAAAAACTGAATGCTGCTTCTCCATGTTTGGTTTTGACTCTGGGCACAGAAAGCAGACCCTGTCCCAGACGACCTGAGAGGTCTGGATGGTTCATAACCTTGCAGCAGATCAGAAATATATTTTGTCCCTAAACCATTCAGTGCTTTATAAACCAACAAGAGTATTTTAAAGTCAGTTCTTTGACAAACGGGTAGCCAGTGTAAAGACCTGAGAACTGGAGTGATATGATTCACTTTCTTGGTCTTAGTGAGGACTCGAGCAGCAGAGTTCTGAATCAACTGCAGCTGTCTTATGGATTTTTTAGGGAGACCTGTGAAGACACTGTTACAGTAGTCGAGTCCACTAAAGATAAATGCATGGACAAGTTTTTCCAAATCCTGCTGAGACATCAGTCCTTTAACCCTTGATATATTCTCCAGGTGATAGTTCCCTGATTTTGTAACTGTCTTAATGCGGCTATTGAAATTCAGGTCTGAGTCCATGACTACACCAAGATTTCTGGCTTGGTTTGTGCTTTTTAACATTACAGATTGAAGCTGATTATGTAAATCTGTGTATTGTCTGCATAAATATGGGAAGATATCTTGTTGTTTTCCATAATTTGAGCCCGTGGGAGCATGTAGATGTTGAACAGAAGAGGCCCCAGAATGGAGCCTTGTGGAACTCCACGTCATTTTCATCCGCTCAGATGTGTAATTACCTATAGACACAAAGTAGTCTCTGTCCTTTAAGTAGGATTCAAACCAGTTTAGTACAGTTCCGGAAAGTCCCACCCAGTTTTTCAGTTGGTCTAGTAATATGGTGTGGTCAACTGTATCGAATGCTGCACTAAGATCCAGTAACACTAAAACTGAAATTCTGCCACTGTCTGTGTTCAAGTAGATGTCATTGAATACCTTAACAAGAGCAGTCTCAGTGCTGTGGTGTGGTTGAAATCCTGACTTTAAGAGGTCAAAACAGTTTAGAGTCAAGAAGTTGTTTAGCTGTTGAGAAGCTTTTTCAATGATTTTACTTGATATGGGCATATAATTGTTCATTACTGAAGTGTCTAGATTGTTCTTTTTAAGAGTGGTTTGATGACGCCAGTTTTCAGGGCCTGTGGAAAGACACCTGAGAGAAGAGATGTGTTGATAATCTGTAGAAGATCTGAGGCCATGCAGTTAGAAACCGTTCTGAAAAGGCCTGTTGGTAGAATATCAAGACAGCAGGAGGAGAATTTCAGATGTTGTATAATGTCCTCCAGGTTTTTAAAACTGATCGGATAGAATTGTGTCATGTCACTTGAATTGGTCTTGAGTGGACACAGGGACAACACATATCCTGTACTTGATATGGAGGCACTGATTTTGACACAATTTTCTGGATTTTGTCTGTGAAGAAGGGGCAAATTCACTGCAGGCCCTGGTGGACAGAAGTTCAGGGGCTACTGACACAGAAGAAGGACCACCTTGCATTTCTCAGTTCCAAATTATAAATGCTAAGTCTATCTTTATAGATCTCATAATAAAGAGTGCATCATAGCACTGAGACAGCACTAGTTAAGATTACAAATGACCTTCTGATTGCTTCAGTAAAAGGACTTGTCTCTGTACTTGTTTTATTAGATCTTATTGCGGCGTTTGACACAATTGACCATCAAATTCTGCTACAGAGACTGGAACACTTAATTGGCCTAAAAGGTTCTGCACTAAGCTGGTTTAAATCTTATTTATCTGATCGTTTTCAGTTTGTTCATGTTCATAATGAATCATCCTTACGTACTTAAGTTTGTTTTGGAGTTCCGCAAGGTTCTGTGCTTGGACCAATCCTATTTATTCTATATATGCTTCCTTTAGGTAACATCATTAGAAATCACTCTGTAAATTTCCATTGTTATGCGGATGATACACAGTTGTATTTATCGATGAAGCCTGAAGAAAGTAATCAATTAACTAAACTCCATAACTGCCTTAAAGACATAAAAACCTGGATGAGCACCAACTTCCTGATGTTAAATTCAGACAAAACTGAAGTTATTGTTCTTGGCCCCAAACAACTCAGAGACTCTTTATCTGATGACATAGTTTCTCTCAATGGCATTGCTCTGGCCTCTAGCACTACCGTAAGAAACCTCAGAGTAACATTTGATCAAGATTTGTCTTTTAATTCTCATTTAAAACAAACCTCACAGACTGCATTTTTTTCATCTGCGTAGTACTGTGAAAATTAGGCCTATCCTGACCCAAAAAGATGCAGATAAATTGGTCCATGCTTTTGTTACCTCAAGGCTGGATTACTGTAACTCTCTATTATCAGGTAGCTCTAGTAAGTCCTTAAAAACTCTCCAGCTAATTCAGAATGCAGCAGCACGTGTACTAACAGGAACTAAGAAAGGAGATCATATTTCTCCTGTTTTAACTTCTCTGCACTGGCTCCCTGTAAAATCCAGAATTGAATTTAAAATCCTACTGTTAACTTATAAACCTCTAAATGGTCAAGCTCCGTCATATCTTAAAGGGGCGTTCACACCGAATGCGAATTCGCAAATTTGCGCGTCAAGATTACATATGAAGTCAATGCAAAGACGCGATTAGACGCGAATTTGTGCCGGGCAGCGCGATGGACGCATCTAGCGTGACGCGATGTACGCGATAGACGCAATGGACACGGCGCGATAGACACGAAATTCGTGTCCAACGCCTCATCGCTCAAGTTGAAAATATTGAACTTTTGAGGTGAATTCGCGTGATGCTGTGCTGCGAAAGCCAATCACCGCTGAGATTCTCCCGACGTCACTGGTTGACGTCCAGTTGTTGACACAACAATAAACTGCTACTCACCAGAGACAGATGGACAGGCACTCCTCAGCTGAAATGGAGCGCCTGTAGTTGGTGTCCTGCCGGGAGATCCTGGTGCCAGCCCTTGTCAACAGGTCCTCAAACTGGGCCCCAGTCAGCCCGAAGTACCGCTGAAAGCAGCTATCATCCAGATGGAGTTCCTGGAGGAGGTGATGAAACTCGCAGAGTTGGATGCGCTTCTGCAGGATAGAGTGAACCCAAAAACGACGGCGTTTGGCCCTCCGACACATTTGGGACTTCCAGAGCAGGTACAAAGCAGCGATGGTGGTTATCTCAGCCATGGTCGTCAGTGGCTACCCGGAGCTATATGATACTACATGTCTACTCTACAGACACCGCAACAAAAAGGAGCAGGCTTGGGTGAAAGACGCCGAGGAGACTGGTCTACTTGGTAAGTTCTGTAAATATGTGTCTTTAATTAGTTTGCAGAATGGCTGTACTATGAACGTTAGCACTAGCTTAGCTCCAGTTAGCACAGCCGGCTTCCCCGCTACTCACACGAATGACACGATAATGCGAATTAACAAAATGGTCAGGCATTGAAACTCGGGCATTACGGGTGGCGCGTTACTCGTGAGTAATTCGCTTCATTCGCGCCCGGTGTGAACGCACAGTTAGAGAGCTCATAGTGCCTTATTATCCCACCAGAACACTGTGCTCTGAGAACGCAGGGTTTCTCGTAGTCCCTAAAGTCTCCAAAAGTAGATCAGGAGCCAGAGCCTTCAGCTAACAGGCTCCTCTCCTGTGGAATCATCTTCCTGTTGCGGTCCGGGAGGCAGACACTGTCTCCACATTTAAGACTAGACTTAAGACTTTCCTCTTTGATAAAGCTTATAGTTAGGGCTGGCTCAGGCTTGCCTTGTACCAGTCCCTAGTTAGGCTGACTTAGGCCTAGTCTGCCGGAGGACCCCTATAATACACCGGGCACCTTTTCTCCCTCTCTCTCCCTCTCTCGTATCCTATTACTGCATCTTGCTAACTCGGCCATTCTGGATGTCACTAACTCGGCTTCTTCTCCGGAGCCTTTGTGCTCCACTGTCTCTCAGGTTAACTCATATCGCAGCAGTGCCTGGATAGTGTGACGTGTGTGGTTGTGCTGCTGCCGTGGTCCTGCCAGATGCCTCCTGCTGCTGCTGTTGCTGCCATCATTAGTCATTAGTCATACTTCTACTGTTATTATACACATATGATTATTATCACACATGTATACTATCAGATACTAATATATACTTTCAACATATTGTACCACAGTAGCCAGTATAGTATATATAGTAACTATAACGATAATATTATTACTTTCATGAATGTTGTTGTAAGCTACTGTCATTACCGTCTGTCCTGCATCTCTCTCCCTCCCTCTCTCTCTCTCTCTCTCTCTCTCTCTCTCTTTCTGTCTCATTGTGTCATACAGATTACTGTCTTTTTATTATGCTGATCTGTTCTGTATGACATCTATTGCATGTCTGTCCGTCCTGGAAGAGGGATCCCTCCTCAGTTGCTCTTCCTGAGGTTTCTACCGTTTTTTCCCCCCGTTAAAGGGTTTTTTTGGGGAGTTTTTCCTGATCAGCTGTGAGGGTCCAAAGGACAGAGGGATGTCGTATGCTGTAAAGCCCTGTGAGGCAAATTGTGATTTGTGATATTGAGCTTTATAAATAAAATTGATTGATTGATAAACTGAGTCTGATGAACTCCACATTAAATCATAAACTGAGTTTGATGAACTTCAGCCAGAATTATAATTATAATATTATTACTATCATTAATGTTGTTGTAAGCTACTGTCATTACCGTCTGTCCTGCATCTCTCTCTTTCTGTCTCATTGTGTCACATGGATTGCTGTTAATTTATTATGTTGATTTGTTCTGTACGACATCTATTGCATGTCTATCTGTCCTGGAAGAGGGATCCCTCCTCAGTTGCTCTTCCTGAGTTTTCTACCATTTTCCCCCCCCATTAAAGGTTTTTTTTGGGGAGTTTTTCCTTATCCGCTTTGAGGGTCCAAAGGACAGAGAGATGTTGTATGCTGTAAAGCCCCGTGAGGCAAACTGTGATTTGTGATATTGGGCTTTATAAATAAAATTGATTGATAGATAGATTGATTGATTGATTGAAAATGAACTCCACATCAAATAATGAACTGAGTCTGATGAACTCCACATTAAAGGGATAATGCACCCAAAAATGAAAATTCAGCCATTATTTACTCACCCATATGCCGATGGAGGCCCTGGTGAAGTTTTAGAGTCCTCACATCCCTTGCGGAGATCGGTGGTAGCAGCGGCTAGCAGACCTAATGGCAGACGGCGCCCCAGACTAACGTCCAAGAACACAAAATTGAATCCACAAAGTATCTCCATACTGCTCATCCATAGTGATCCAAGTGTTCTGCAGCCCCGACATAAAAAGTTGTTTTGAAAAACGTCATATGAACTTTTTAGCCTCACTGTAGCCTGTAGCTCTGACTGCTTTTCTGTGCTCCGTGCTCACGTGTGCACGCCTGCGGGAGACCAGCGTAAGCATGAGCTTTGCTCACCCATGTTTACATCACGTGACACGTACACCGAAGGGGGAGACAGCAGTAACCACAGTAGCTAAAAGATAATTTGCACTACGGTCTTTTAGCAAAGGACAGCCCAACATGTCTGAAGACTTTGAAATTGAGGAGGAACAGCATTTCTTTGCTAAGCCATATTTGTCTGAGCCCGAGTATACGGGCAGAACTCAGGCTACTGGACGAAGCAGCTGCCGCAGCTCATGAGCCTAACCCTCAGCCAGCCGCAGAATACCAGAGTTGAACACTGGAAACCTGGTGGTGTAGTCATTTCAAATGCAAAGCAATGCCAACGGGTGAGGAAAGTCTTTGCTGCTCAGACTGGGAATTGGCGATGCCTGCACTTGAGAATCTGGACATCAGTACTGACAAGACTGCTGCTCTTCAGAGATCACCGATCACCCTGAGTGCGCACATATGTTCAGTTCATATGACGTTTTTTGAAACAACTTTTTATGTCGGGGCTGCAGCACACTTGGATCACTACGGATGAGCAGTATGGAGATATTTTGTGGATTCAATTTTGTGTTCTTGGACGTTAGTCTGGGGCGCCGTCTGCCATTAGGTGTGCTGGCAGCTCCCCCCGCAGATCTCCACAATGGATGTGAGGACTCTAAAACTTCACCAGGGCCTCCATCGACATATGGCTGAGTAAATAATGGCTAAATTTTCATTTTTGGGTGCACTATCCCTTTAAATCATGAACTGAGTCTGGTGAACTCCACATTAAATAATGAACTGAGTCTGATGAACTCCACATTAAATGATATACTGGGTCTGATGAACTCCACATCAAATAATGAACTGAGTCTGATGAACTCCTCATCAAATAATGAACTGAGTTTGATGAACTCCACATTAGATATTGAACTGAGTTTGATGAACTCCACATTAAATGATATACTGAGTCTGATGAACTCCACATCAAATAATGAACTGCCTATGATGAACTCCACATTAAATCATGAACTGAGTCTGATGAACTCCACATTAAATGATATACTGAGTTTGATGAACTCCACATCAAATAATGAACTGAGTCTGATGAACTCCACATTAAATGATATACTGAGTCTGATGAACTCCACATCAAATCATGAACTGAGTCTGATGAACTCCATATTAAATCATGAACTGAGTCTGATGAACTCCACATTAAATGATATACTGAGTCTGATGAACTCCACATCAAATAGCCAGCCCCTAGTTAGGCTGACTTAGGCCTAGTCTACCGGAGGACCACCTTTAATGCACCGGGCACCTTCTCTCTCTCTCGCTCTCTCTCTCTCTCTCTCTCTCCCTCTCTCTCTCGTATCCTATTACTGTATCTATTTTACTCGGCCATTCTGGATGTCACTAACTCGGTTTCTTCTCCGGAGCCTTTGTGCTCCACTGTCTCTCAGGTTAACTCGTATTGCAGCGGTGCCTGGATAGTGTGACGTGTGTGGTTGTGCTGCTGCCGTGGTCCTGCCAGATGCCTCCTGCTGCTGCTGCTGCCATCATTAATCATTAGTCATACTTCTGCTGCTATTATAGACATATGATATTATCATACATGTATACTGCCTGATACTAATATATACTTTCAACATATTGTACCACAGTAGCCAGAACTATAACGACAGTATTATTACTTTCATGAATGTTGTTGTAAGCTACTGTCATTACCGAGGATGTCATACAGATTACTGTATTGTGTCATACAGATTACTGTTAATTTGTTATGCTGATCTGTTCTGTACGACATCTACTGCACGTCTGTCCGTCCTGGAAGAGGGATCCCTCCTCAGTTGCTCTTCCTGAGGTTTCTATCATTTTTTTTCCCCCGTTAAAGGGTTTTTTTTGGGGGGGAGTTTTTCCTTATCCGCTGTGAGGGTCTAAAGGACAGAGGGATGTCGTATGCTGTAAAGCCCTGTGAGGCAAATTGTATTTGTGATATTGGGCTTTATAAATAAAATTGATTGAATTGATTGATTGAAATAATGAACTGAGTCTGATGAACTCCACATCAAATAATGAACTGAGTCTGATGAACTCCACATTAAATAATGAACTGAGTTTGATGAACTCCATATCAAATAATGAACTGAGTCTGATGAACTCAACATCAAATAATGAACTGAGTCTGATGAACTCCACATCAAATAATGAACTGAGTCTGATGAACTCCACATTAAATCATGAACTGAGTTTGATGAACTCCACATCAAATAATGAACTGAGTCTGATGAACTCCACATCAAATAATGAACGGAGTCTGATGAACTCCACATTAAATGATATAATGAGTCTGATGAACTCCACATTAAATGATATGCTGAGTCTGAAGAACTCCACATCAAATAATGAACTGAGTCTGATGAACTCCACATTAAATCATAAACTGAGTCTGATGAACTCCACATTAAATCATAAACTGAGTTTGATGAACTCCACATCAAATAATGAACTGAGTCTGATGAACTCCACATTAAATCATGAACTGAGTCTGATGAACTCCGCATTAAATGATATGCTGAGTCTGATGAACTCCACATTAAATAATGAACTGAGTTTGATGAACTCCACATTAAATGATATACTGAGTCTGATGAACTCCACATCAAATAATGAACTGAGTCTGATGAACTCCACATTAAATAATGAACTGAGTTTGATGAACTCCACATTAAATGATATGCTGAGTCTGATGAACTCCACATCAAATAATGAACTGCCTATGATGAACTCCACATTAAAGAATGAATTGAGTCTGATGAACTCCACATTAAATCATGAACTGAGTCTGATGAACTCCACATTAAATGATATACTGAGTCTGATGAACTCCTTATCAAATAATGAACTGAGTCTGATGAACTCCACATCAGATAATGAACTGAGTCTGATGAACTCCACAATAAATAATGAACTGAGTTTGATGAACTCCACATTAAATGATATGCTGAGTCTGATGAACTCCACATTAAATCATAAACTGAGTCTGATGAACTCCACATTAAATGGTATACTGAGTCTGAAGAACTCTACATCAAATAATGAACTGCGTATGATGAACTCCACATCAAATAATGAATTGAGTCTGAAGAACTCCACATCAAATAATGAACTGAGTTTGATGAACTCCACATTAAATGATATGCTGAGTCTGATGAACTCCACATTAAATAATAAACTGATTCTGATGAACTCCACATTAAATAATGAACTGAGTTTGATGAACTCCACATTAAATGATATGCTGAGTCTGATGCACTCCACATCAAATAATGAACTGCCTATGATGAACTCCACATTAAATAATGAATTGAGTCTGATGAACTCCACATTAAATCATGAACTGAGTCTGATGAACTCCACATTAAATGATATACTGAGTCTGATGAACTCCACATCAAATAATGAACTGAGTCTGATGAACTCCACATCAGATAATGAACTGAGTCTGATGAACTCCACATTAAATAATGAACTGAGTTTGATGAACTCCACATTAAATGATATGCTGAGTCTGATGAACTCCACATTAAATCATAAACTGAGTCTGATGAACTCCACATTAAATGGTATACTGAGTCTGAAGAACTCCACATCAAATAATGAACTGAGTATGATGAACTCCACATCAAATAGTGAATTGAGTCTGATGAACTCCACATCAAATAATGAACTGAGTTTGATGAACTCCACATTAAATGATATGCTGAGTCTGATGAACTCCACATTAAATAATGAAATGATTCTGATGAACTCCACATTAAATATTGAACTGAGTCTGATGAACTCCACATTAAATGGTATACTGAGTCTGATGAACTCCACATTAAATAATGAATTGAGTCTGATGAACTCCACATCAAATAATGAACTGCGTATGATGAACTCCACATTAAATAATGAACTGCATATGATGAACTCCACATTAAATCATAAACTGAGTTTGATGAACTCCACATCAAATAATGAACTGAACTGAGTCTGATGAACTCCACATTAAATCATGAACTGAGTTTGATGAACTCCACATTAAATGATATGCTGAGTCTGATGAACTTCACATTAAATAATGAACTGAGTTTGATGAACTCCACATTAAATGATATACTGAGTCTGATGAACTCCACATTAAATGATATGCTGAGTCTGATGAACTTCACATTAAATAATGAACTGAGTTTGATGAACTCCACATTAAATGATATACTGAGTCTGATGAACTCCACATCAAATAATGAACTGAGTCTGATGAACTCCACATTAAATAATGAACTGAGTTTGATGAACTCCACATTAAATGATATGCTGAGTCTGATGAACTCCACATCAAATAATGAACTGCCTATGATGAACTCCACATTAAATAATGAACTGATTCTGATGAACTCCACATTAAATAATGAACTGATTCTGATGAACTCCACATTAAATCATAAACTGAGTCTGATGAACTCCACATTAAATGGTATACTGAGTCTGATGAACTCCACATTAAATCATGAACTGAGTTTGATGAACTCCACATCAAATAATGAACTGAGTCTGATGAACTCCACATTAAATCATGAATTGAGTTTGATGAACTCCACATTAAATGATATAATGAGTCTGATGAACTCCACATTAAATGATATGCTGAGTCTGATGAACTCCACATTAAATAATGAACTGAGTTTGATGAACTCCACATTAAATGATATACTGAGTCTGATGAACTCCACATCAAATAATGAACTGAGTCTGATGAACTCCACATTAAATAATGAACTGAGTTTGATGAACTCCACATTAAATGATATGCTGAGTCTGATGAACTCCACATCAAATAATGAACTGCCTATGATGAACTCCACATTAAAGAATGAATTGAGTCTGATGAACTCCACATTAAATCATGAACTGAGTCTGATGAACTCCACATTAAATGATATACTGAGTCTGATGAACTCCTTATCAAATAATGAACTGAGTCTGATGAACTCCACATCAGATAATGAACTGAGTCTGATGAACTCCACAATAAATAATGAACTGAGTTTGATGAACTCCACATTAAATGATATGCTGAGTCTGATGAACTCCACATTAAATCATAAACTGAGTCTGATGAACTCCACATTAAATGGTATACTGAGTCTGAAGAACTCTACATCAAATAATGAACTGCGTATGATGAACTCCACATCAAATAATGAATTGAGTCTGAAGAACTCCACATCAAATAATGAACTGAGTTTGATGAACTCCACATTAAATGATATGCTGAGTCTGATGAACTTCACATTAAATAATAAACTGATTCTGATGAACTCCACATTAAATAATGAACTGAGTTTGATGAACTCCACATTAAATGATATGCTGAGTCTGATGCACTCCACATCAAATAATGAACTGCCTATGATGAACTCCACATTAAATAATGAATTGAGTCTGATGAACTCCACATTAAATCATGAACTGAGTCTGATGAACTCCACATTAAATGATATACTGAGTCTGATGAACTCCACATCAAATAATGAACTGAGTCTGATGAACTCCACATCAGATAATGAACTGAGTCTGATGAACTCCACATTAAATAATGAACTGAGTTTGATGAACTCCACATTAAATGATATGCTGAGTCTGATGAACTCCACATTAAATCATAAACTGAGTCTGATGAACTCCACATTAAATGGTATACTGAGTCTGAAGAACTCCACATCAAATAATGAACTGAGTATGATGAACTCCACATCAAATAGTGAATTGAGTCTGATGAACTCCACATCAAATAATGAACTGAGTTTGATGAACTCCACATTAAATGATATGCTGAGTCTGATGAACTCCACATTAAATAATGAAATGATTCTGATGAACTCCACATTAAATATTGAACTGAGTCTGATGAACTCCACATTAAATGGTATACTGAGTCTGATGAACTCCACATTAAATAATGAATTGAGTCTGATGAACTCCACATCAAATAATGAACTGCGTATGATGAACTCCACATTAAATAATGAACTGCATATGATGAACTCCACATTAAATCATAAACTGAGTTTGATGAACTCCACATCAAATAATGAACTGAACTGAGTCTGATGAACTCCACATTAAATCATGAACTGAGTTTGATGAACTCCACATTAAATGATATGCTGAGTCTGATGAACTTCACATTAAATAATGAACTGAGTTTGATGAACTCCACATTAAATGATATACTGAGTCTGATGAACTCCACATTAAATGATATGCTGAGTCTGATGAACTTCACATTAAATAATGAACTGAGTTTGATGAACTCCACATTAAATGATATACTGAGTCTGATGAACTCCACATCAAATAATGAACTGAGTCTGATGAACTCCACATTAAATAATGAACTGAGTTTGATGAACTCCACATTAAATGATATGCTGAGTCTGATGAACTCCACATCAAATAATGAACTGCCTATGATGAACTCCACATTAAATAATGAACTGATTCTGATGAACTCCACATTAAATAATGAACTGATTCTGATGAACTCCACATTAAATCATAAACTGAGTCTGATGAACTCCACAGTAAATGGTATACTGAGTCTGATGAACTCTACATCATATAATGAACTGAGTCTGATGAACTCCACATTAAATCATGAACTGAGTTTGATGAACTCCACATCAAATAATGAACTGAGTCTGATGAACTCCACATTAAATCATGAATTGAGTTTGATGAACTCCACATTAAATGATATAATGAGTCTGATGAACTCCACATTAAATGATATGCTGAGTCTGATGAACTCCACATTAAATAATGAACTGAGTCTGATGAACTCCACATTAAATGATATGCTGAGTCTGATGAACTCCACATCAAATAATGAACTGCCTATGAAGAACTCCACATTAAATCATGAACGGAGTCTGATGAACTCCACATTAAATGATATACTGAGTCTGATGAACTCCACATCAAATAATGAAATGAGTTTGATGAACTCCACATTAAATGATATACTGAGTCTGATGAACTCCACATCAAATAATGAACTGAGTCTGATGAACTCTAAATTAAATAATGAACTGAGTTTGATGAACTCCACATTAATTGATATGCTGAGTCTGATGAACTCCTCATCAAATAATGAACTGAGTCTGATGAATTCCACATTAAATCATAAACTGAGTCTGATGAACTCCACATTAAATGGTATACTGAGTCTGAAGACCTCCACATCAAATAATGAACTGCGTATGATGAACTCCACATCAAATAATGAATTGAGTCTGAATAACTCCACATTAAATAATGAACTGCGTATGATGAACTCCACATTAGATATTGAACTGAGTCTGATGAACTCCACATTAAATGATATACTGAGTCTGATGAACTCCACATTAAATGATATGCTGAGTCTGATGAACTCCACATTAAATAATGAATTGAGTCTGATGAACTCCACATCAAATAATGAACTGCGTATGATGAACTCCACATTAAATAATGAACTGCGTATGATGAACTCCACATCAAATAATGAATTGAGTCTGAAGAACTCCACATTAGATATTAAACTGAGTCTGATGAACTCCACATTAAATGATATACTGAGTCTGATGAACTCCACATCAAATAATGAACTGAGTCTGATGAACTTCACATTAAATAATGAACTGAGTTTGATGAACTCCACATTAAATGATATACTGAGTCTGATGAACTCCACATTAAATGATATGCTGAGTCTGATGAACTTCACATTAAATAATGAACTGAGTTTGATGAACTCCACATTAAATGATATACTGAGTCTGATGAACTCCACATCAAATAATGAACTGAGTCTGATGAACTCCACATTAAATAATGAACTGAGTTTGATGAACTCCACATTAAATGATATGCTGAGTCTGATGAACTCCACATCAAATAATGAACTGCCTATGATGAACTCCACATTAAATAATGAACTGATTCTGATGAACTCCACATTAAATAATGAACTGATTCTGATGAACTCCACATTAAATCATAAACTGAGTCTGATGAACTCCACATTAAATGATATACTGAGTCTGATGAACTCTACATCATATAATGAACTGAGTCTGATGAACTCCACATTAAATCATGAACTGAGTTTGATGAACTCCACATCAAATAATGAACTGAGTCTGATGAACTCCACATTAAATCATGAATTGAGTTTGATGAACTCCACATTAAATGATATAATGAGTCTGATGAACTCCACATTAAATGATATGCTGAGTCTGATGAACTCCACATTAAATAATGAACTGAGTCTGATGAACTCCACATTAAATGATATGCTGAGTCTGATGAACTCCACATCAAATAATGAACTGCCTATGAAGAACTCCACATTAAATCATGAACGGAGTCTGATGAACTCCACATTAAATGATATACTGAGTCTGATGAACTCCACATCAAATAATGAAATGAGTTTGATGAACTCCACATTAAATGATATACTGAGTCTGATGAACTCCACATCAAATAATGAACTGAGTCTGATGAACTCCAAATTAAATAATGAACTGAGTTTGATGAACTCCACATTAATTGATATGCTGAGTCTGATGAACTCCTCATCAAATAATGAACTGAGTCTGATGAATTCCACATTAAATCATAAACTGAGTCTGATGAACTCCACATTAAATGGTATACTGAGTCTGAAGACCTCCACATCAAATAATGAACTGCGTATGATGAACTCCACATCAAATAATGAATTGAGTCCGAATAACTCCACATCAAATAATGAACTGCGTATGATGAACTCCACATTAGATATTGAACTGAGTCTGATGAACTCCACATTAAATGATATACTGAGTCTGATGAACTCCACATTAAATGATATGCTGAGTCTGATGAACTCCACATTAAATAATGAATTGAGTCTGATGAACTCCACATCAAATAATGTACTGTGTATGATGAACTCCACATTAAATAATGAACTGCGTATGATGAACTCCACATCAAATAATGAATTGAGTCTGAAGAACTCCACATTAGATATTGAACTGAGTCTGATGAACTCCACATTAAATGATATACTGAGTCTGATGAACTCCACATCAAATAATGAACTGAGTCTGATGAACTCCACATTAAATGATAAACTGAGTCTGATGAACTCCACATCAAATAATGTACTGCGTATGATGAACTCCACATTAAATCATGAATTGAGTCTGATGAACTCCACATTAAATGATATGCTGAGTCTGATGAACTCCACATTAAATAATGAACTGAGTCTTAAAAACTCCACATCAAATAATGAACTGTGTATGATGAACTCCACATCAAATAATGAATTGAGTATGATGAACTCCACATTAAATCATAAACTGAGTCTGATGAACTCCACATTAAATCATAAACTGAGTATGATGAACTCCACATTAAATCATAAACTGAGTCTGATGAACTCCACATTAAATAATGAACTCCACATTAAATCATGAACTGAGTATGATGAACTCCATATTAAATAATGAACTGAGATACGTTTCCTCTCATTTGTGGTGACGGTCAGGGGTGTCAGCCAATTATACGGTTCTGTGTTTCTCAGGTTGTCAATAAAGATCCTTTGAATTGAGTAGAAGTCAGCCTGCTTTGTGTCTCCGTAACACAACAGGATGTTTAACACATCTCTGTCTCTGTTTAAATAAATGTTTTGCTGCATGTTGTCGGGGCTGAATGGAGCTCGCTCTTTTATTTTGCCATCACATCCTGTTTTTGGAACACTGTTCTTGGTTCGCTTCGATTCAGTGCGCCGGTTGAAACATGACGATGAACGCTGGGTTAAGTCTCATTTATTCTAACTAACATCATTCCACTTCCACGTGTCCTTTATGATGTCATCCATGACAGCCAGTAGATGGCACGAGACGGCGGAGGCAAAAGCTTCACACAACATCAAAGGAGGTGATGCTGGAGGAGGTCGTAAAGATGTACCTTTAAACTGAGACAGCGTTGTAGACGGCAGTGGTCTGTGAGGCCATGAAATACATCCTGACATGTGGGCGGAGAATTATTTTCACTGTTTTAATGATTCTTTCTGTTTTGCCATTATTTAAATTTATTTGTTATTTCTTGCAGTCGCATCCTGCTTGAACCGCACCGCCTCCACCTTCTCTGATGGTTCAAGACGCATGGAGAAACAACAACAAAATGAACACAGAATACGAACTGAGGGCTCTGTGTGTTTAACATTGAGCTCAAAGGACGCAGATGCAGATGCAGGAGCAGGCACAGACACAGATGCAGTTGCTGATGGAGGCGCAGACGTGCTGCCTTTTAACATAGTGGTCTGAATTCAGATCTTTAATCACTTTAATGCTTTATTGACACCCTGAGAAACAGATGTTTACTGTGCCAAAGTGAGTGTGAAAAAAAAATGCATACAGGAAGTCAACATCTGCTAATGGTTTAAATCTTATTTACAAGACAGGGATTTCTTTGTGTCACTTGGCAATTATGAATCTGTGCGAACAAAAATTACATGTGGAGTTCCTCAAGGGTCCATTCTTGGGCCTCTTCTGTTCAACATCTATATGCTCCCTCTTGCTCAGATTATGGAATATCATAACCTCTCCTACCATACTTATGCAGATGACACACAACTTTACATAACAGTGTCACCAGATGACTACAGTCCCCTACATCTGCTAAATAAGTGCACTGACGAAATCAATACCTGGATGTGCCAGAATTTTCTGCAACTAAACACAGCCAAAACTGAGATAGTTGTTTTTGGCCCCAAAGAACAAAGATCAATAGTCAGTGCTCACCTTGACGCCTTGACACTAAATCCTACAAATCAAGCCAGATATCTTGGTGTAGTTCTGGACTCAGACCTAAATTTCAATAGTCACATTAAGACAATTACTAAATCAGCCTACTGCCACCTTAAAAACATAGCAAGAATAAAAGAATTTCTGTCTAAACAAGACACAGAAAAACTTGTTCATGCTTTCATTTTCAGCAGGCTGGACTATTGTAACGGTGTCTTCACAGGCCTGAGTAAAAGATCAATCAGACAACTGTAGCTCGTCCAGAACGCTGCTGCCAGAGTCCTCACCAACACCAAGAGAGTGGAGCACATTACACCAGTGCTTAAGTCACTGCACTGGCTTCCTGTGTGTCAAAGGATAGACTTTAAAATCTTGTTACTTGTCTATAAAGCACTAAATGGTCTCTGGCCTAAATACATCTCTGATTTACTTGTACGTTATGAAGCATCCAGACCCCTCAGATCATCTGGAACAGGTTTACTCAGTGTTCCCAGGATCAAAACCAAACACGGTGAGGCAGCCTTCAGTTTCTATGCTCCCCGCCTGTGGAACAAACTTCCAGAATATCTGAGGTCGGCTGAAACTGTCAGCTCATTTAAATCAGGGCTTAAAACATTACTATTTACTGCAGCTTACCAGTGAACTAGATATGTAACTTATTGTTAGGATAATCTGTAGCTATTGTTTTTATATTTGTCTGCTGTTGCTTTTGCTTTATGTTTGCTTTTTAAATGCATTTTCTGCACTGCTTTTAACTATTTATTGTCTTGCTTTTAGCTTTTGTTCCTTTAAAGCCACAGTGTGTAGGAATTTTCCCATCTAACGTTGAAATCACATATTGCATTCAAACAGATGGCGCAAACTAGCACTCTCACTGTTTCAAACACGTATTGCAACAACGGTAGCCGCTGTGTACCAAAAAGCTATGATAACACTGATGAAACCATGTCATCCGATACTACATGGAGTATTCATTCAGGCTGCTACACAGACACACGCGACGCGAGTTGACAAACCCCCTCCTCACCATGCTGGCTGTGTTTACAACATAGGACTGTTGGGGCGGCTGTAAATTGAAACAGCTGTTAGTGGCCAGCAGCACTACTGCCGCATAGCAAAGTCCCACTCTTTGAGCATAATGCAGGATCATGTATTATGTAGCATCACGGGAGACGGAATCCTTGTCGCCAAGAAAGTGCAAAAGGGAATCAAAAAGGCAGCGTGACCGGCGAATTAAAAAAACAAGGGTCAGCATTGGGGTTGCCTTTCCCAGGTTGAGAGAGCTGCTGAAGGAGAAAGGTAATACAATCACAGGCCAGCGCTAACGGCGGCTAACGGCTAATCACGGCTAACAGTTAACACCGGCTAACGGCGGCGCAGTGATGGGAGGAGAGGGATGAGGCTGTTAGCGACTGGCCGCTAACACGGGCTAACAGCCAACAGCAGCGCCGGCCTGTGATTGTATTACCATCCTCGCTCAGCAGCTCTCTCTACCTGGGAAAGGCTAACCCAAGGTGGGCCTTCGTTCTGTTCTGTTAATTTGCCGGTCACGCTGCCTTTTCTATTCCCTTTTGCGTTTTCTTGGCGACAAGGATTCCGTCTCCCATGATGCTGCATATGCATGATCCTGCATTATGCTCAAAGAGTGGGACTTTGTTTCAAATTTGCCAGGGTAGTAGCGAAGCGCCTCTTGCTCCTCTCCTTCGGCTCCTCAGTCACGCAGTGCTGGCCTGGCTCTCAACGAAAACGCCGAAGGCGGTGCTGTATGTCCCTTGCTGGTGGATGTATTCTCAAGATGGCAAACCGTAATGGAACCCCCCAGACGACTTGCCCGCACAATGTACAAACAAATCCTAAATTTTTCTTTTACGAGAATAAGTCAGATTATTGGTGGAGGTAATAGTACACCAGTGATGACATATTTATGAATGCAGATATCAATTTTTGCCAATAAACAACTGAAAATGTTACACAATGTCCCTTTAATGATTTATTTTAATGTATTTCTCTTGTAAAGCACACTGAATTGCCTTGTGTATGAATGGTGCTATATAAATAAAATTGCCTTGCCTTGCCTAATAAATTTGTTTTATACTCATGTCGCTGCTGATTGGCTGACACCTCTGACACACCCACCAAACCACAAGAAATGAACCTAAGAGATCCCTGAACACCTGGGGCCCGTTGCACAAAAGTAGGATTCAGACATCAAGGATAAATGACTGAGCTGGGTTCAACGAATCCAAAACAAGAGCGTCCAGGTTTAATTGGTTGCACAAAGAGCAAGCCAGGATGAGCAGACACGAATTCATCAGGCCAGGTGAAACCAATCCTGGATCAATGCGTGCACGCGGCTTCCTCAAATAGACCCCGCCATCGATCACAGATTCACCGATTCACCATGGCAACAAGAGCGGCGTACTTTTCCCCATCGGAGGCAGAAATCCTCATGGAGGCTTACGAAGAGGTAAAAGGATGAAGTCAAAAAGAAAGGCAACACCGCCACAGTTATAAAACAACGAGAGAAAGCGTGGCAAAGTATTGCAGACCGCCTGAATGTGTAAGTAGTGCACAAATACACCCTCACTGCTCCACTGAAACCATAACAATTACAATCCAAATAGTTAATTAACATCTCCGAAAACGTAGTTGTACTCTAATTATGAATCAGTTGAAATTGTAAGTGAAATTGACTGCAGATGTGAGTGAAACTGTGTAAATGTAACTCCATCAGACTGTATAACTCTTTGATAAATAGATGAGCTCACTGACTTAATTGAATTTCCCAAATAAAGTTCCTCTTATCTTATCTTAGCTCCTCGCTCCTCTGCTGTTTCATTGTATGTATGCAATTTTGTGTGTGTGTATTTGTGCGTGTGCATGCGTGTGTATGCTGATTGATCATAAGAGAATACATATATCTATTTATATATATAATCCCCCTCAGGTGCCCATGAGGGGGATTTTGTGAACATGACTTTTTGATATTGTCGATTAATGAACACTGTGCATTGCTTGTGATGTGCATTGATTGGTTTAATAGTCTTCATCTTATAATTTCAGATGGTCTGCAGTGCTGACTATCTGATCAGCAATGTTGTGGCAAAGTGGCCCGGCTCGGTCCATGACTCCTGAGTCTTTCAGACCTCTGGAATCTATCAGCACCTATCACAAGGTGAGCCACACAACCTCTATTCATAACCACTTTTTACATCATGGCTGTGTCAAGAATGTCACTCTATTTATGAGGTTGTGATGATGAGATTTTGTATTGACAGGTGAATTCTCTGGTGTGTTGCTGGGGGCCTTTTCTCCTCACACCATACACAGACCCTCAGGAAACACAGCAGGCCTATCATGCCCATGCCAGGACAAGGGCCAGGATCAAAATGACCTTTGGCCTCCTGAAGGCAAGCTTTCACTGTCTTCACCACTTAAGGGTCAGACCTTTGAGGGCATGTGACATCACTGTGGCTTGTGCTGTCCTCCACAATGTGGCCTGCCTGAGGAAGGAGAGGGCCCCCAGAGTGCCATCACACATGGACTGGAACAAGCATGCCATCTTCCCTGATGACGACAGTGGTTGGCTGGTCAGGGATGTTAAATTATTTTAGTTAACATGCATGCTTTAAATTTCAGTTAAATATGTCTTGCAGTGGCAGAGACGCATGCTGTGAATTTCAGTTAAATATGTCCTGCATTGGCAGAGGAATTTGTGTTTTTTTTGTTCAGTGAGGAAGCTGAATAAGTTCAGTTACGGTAAATTGATTTGGCCTCTTATGTTGTTTGTGCTGTATACTGTGTGTATACAAGCTTGCAGGGAGGCTACTGCATCCATTCATTTGTCTGTTCATTTGTTGTGTATGGATTTGTCCTGCATTTATTTCAGTGTGCAGACATGTGGGGTGTATCATATACAGACCTTTGAATGTGTATTTATTCTTGTGTTGTATAATATGCTTTGATTCCGTGCTTTCTGTCTTGTAGAGTCACTGTGTGACTTCAGTTTTGAAAGGACTTGATGGTTTACTTGCTTTGATTTATCCTTATTCAATAAAGGAACATCATGTTACTCTTTGATGTGTATTTATATTTATGTGGGATGTGTATTTTATATATAGTCTATGGGAAACTGTAAATTATCTAATGATTGCAAAATCATCTAAAATCATAATTTATCTAAAATGATTGCAATTAATGATCACAAATGTTTAAATAATGACAGTGGGTCTGGCTGAATGTGAGAACAAGGTGCAGTGGGCAGTGGAATAACTATTGGTTTCTGTTTGTGGTGACTGCTGACTGAGATAAGGGATGAGATTAAATAGATCCTGGAATTTAGCCGGGTCTGGAGCAGGCTAGCTCCACAGAATAAATCTCCATGGTAATTTATGTCATAACATATCCCGCTTTCCACTGTCCCACTTTTGTACAATTAGATCACAGATAAATTCAGCCAGGATAACCTGAAAACAGAATCTGGTCCACCGTCAGCATCCATTTTATTTGTACTGAACCTGTTTATCCCAACAATCAGCTGACTGAGTGTCACTGTCAGCTCCGCCCCCTCCACACACACACACACACACACACGCACGCACACACGCACACACACAAACACACACGCCCCTCCCCCTCCTGTCAACCCTGTCTCCTGGTTAATCCGCCTCTCGGTCTGCAGTCATCATGGCGGAAATCAAAACGGGAATCTTCGCTAAAAACGTGCAGAAACGGTTGAACCGCGCGCAGGAGAAGGTAAGAGCTACTGCTGCTGAGGATGATGAGGATGGTGGTGGTGGAGGGAAGGAGCTGACGGTGGGGGACAGATGGAGGAGGACAGAGATGTATGGATGTGTAGTCCGCTGGGGGCCTGAGCAGCTTTCCTTCCATCAGTCTCCTCCGATATTTGTTTGGTTGTTTATTTATTTAGTATGTTTGTGTGTGTTTGTGATGATCAGACATAGATCTGCACAGACAGGGTGACGTCATGTTTAAAATCAGCTCATAAAACCAGTCAGGTCATTAGCAAACGGGGAAGTGTGTTTTTCGGTTCAACAGACCGACGGTGGATTTTAACGCCTCGCGATGACGTCACATACGAGGTGAAATATGTCACGCAGGTAATTTATGTTTTAAATGAATAAGGTGAGGAGGTGTTTTCCTGCTCCAAGGTCGGCAGAAGGGGGGGCGGGGATGCCCTGTCCGCGGCGTGATGACGTCATTTCTGACGCCAGATCAGCTACCTGCATGTTATTTATAGGAGAGGCTGAGAAGAGAGTTAGCTGATCAACTGTCAGTAAAACAACACGTAAACACACACACACACACACACACACACACACACACACACACACAGTGTTCATCTACAGTGTGTGTGTATTTATTTATTTATTTTTTTGGCTTAAATTCGAGATGAAATGAAAACGTTACATCACCACTCAAACATTTAATTAACACAGATAAATAAATAAATAAAATCAGTTTCTTGGTGTTTGATTCAGAGGAACAGTTTTCTGTTGAAAAAACGTTTAAAAAAACGATGATGGTGAAAAGACGCAGGTTCAGAAGTCTGAAGACGATGAATGTTCATATTTAGAAAATTTTTCACAAAGATTTGATACTGCGAGATTTTTCAGTGTGTAAATACAAGTTTATCATTTTGAAATCACAGGTTAACCCCTGACCCCTGACCTCCCTAACCCTAAGCCAGGGGTCAGGATGTCCTTACATTTGATCCAGTCGAAGCTGAAACTGTTCAGTCCTCATGGTTCTGGTTCTCATATGATAATAAGAACTGTCCATGGTGCTGAAACAGGACCTGGTTCACTCTCTGTGTGTGAAGCTAAGCCCCGCCCTCCTGCACACAGGCAGTGAATGAGAGCAGCTCCTTATATGGACAGACAGCTGACCAATGAGATCACAGCAAACTGACATTTGAGAATAAGCCCACCCAGCAAGAAGAAAAAATGTGTGCTGCGTCCAGGGACACATTGATCTGAAACACAACCCAGACACTGCACATTACATATTAAAGCCACAGTGGCGGCGGCAGTGAGGGCGGAGCTGCTTCACAGCTAGCTGTTTAAAGGAAGTTCTGTTTGTCTGCTTGTTTCCTGTCTCTTAAACATACACTGACGTTCTTCATGCTGAAAACAAACTTCACCAAAACTGTATTTACTTCCTGCTTGTTGGGTCATTATGTTATATATGTAAGTTGACAACATGACATCACTGATGTTTTCTGTTGGTCTTTATTTTTACACCTCAACAAAAACATGTTTATTATTTTGTGCTCAGTCACATTTTTCTTCTGACGACACATTTTCTGTTGAATGAAAGTGATGGCAGACATGAACCTGTTTCATCCTGTGTTTGGTCAGGTGCTGCAGAAACTGGGAAAAGCTGACGAGACCAAAGATGAGCAGTTTGAACAAGTGGTCATCAATTTCAGGAGACAGGAGGTGAGCGATGTTTACAGACCAGCGTCACTAAATCATTAGGTTGTTTTGATGTAAACAAGATTCATGGACCTGAGCACAGAATAACTTTGTGTAAGTTCATGACTCAAACTGACGCACACAGACACGCTGGACTGTCTGCTGGAAACATGAATGCACTTTGTCACCATAATGAATCTCACACCGTTAAAGACAAGACGACCTCACGTTCACGTGAGAGCGCCCGCTGTCACAGGTTGGTCCTCATCTATAAACGTACCTGCTGACTCTGACGAACGATGGCTGGAGGAAGTATCAGGGCAAAACTTGGTTTTGGAAATAAAGTGGAGGTTCAGTTTGTAAGTAGGAAGATGGATGTGGGAGGGGCCAAAAACATTAATGGTCAGAACCAGTTAAAAGTGTGATCGTCCTTTAAACCTTTCTTAATGACCTGAAGAGTTTCTACTGTAGATCGAACTCTACATGATGTCGGACAGGAAGTGATGAAAGACTTCATTTCTTATCAGTGAGGAAGCTGAATAAGAACAATGAAACCCGTCTTCTTAAAGACTTGGGGTCCTGGGGTCAGGGTCAGGGCCAGGGTCAGGGTTGACCCCTTAAAGGAGTTATTGTGTGGTTGTTTCAGTCTCTGATGGACAGACATGCCGAACATTAACCTCCATATTATGTTAACCTATAGAAGAAGTTCTGGACAGACATTGAATAACATTGTGACCACGAAACCAGATTCAAGACCTAACCCCGCATGCGGCAGATGACCAACCTGATTGTCAGAAAACAGGAAGGCATCATGATCCGCCAAAAATAAAAGCACTGATGTAGAATATTTCCATGTGTGTTGTGTCAGTCTGAAGGCTCACGGCTGCAGAGGGAGATGAAGGCCTACATGTCCGCCATTAAAGGTGAGAAAAACTTTATTGTTAAGTCTCACAGAGACAAAATGATTTAGAAAACTCTGTCCATCAGCTGACTGAGTTTTTGTCCATGCAGGGATGCAGCAGGCCTCCATCAACCTGACCCAGTCTTTGCATGAAGTCTACGAACCAGACTGGCACGGAAAAGATGACGTCATGGTCATTGGGAAGGTCAGAGTCACAGAATCACCCACATGACACCTGAACACATCAGGCGTCACCCCACTGCCGTGTTTGACACTGCTTCCTGTCTGCTGCTTCCTCCTCTCTGAAATGAATGCCCGTTGCCACTTGGCACTGTAAAAAGCCGCCCTGACAACCATCCTTACAACTGCCATGACAACCGACATGACAACCGTCCTTACAACCGTCCTGACAACAGCCCTGACAACCATCCTTACAACGTTCTTTACCACAGCCCTGACAACCATCCTGACAACTGTGCTGACAACCACCCTGACATCAGCCCTGATAACTGCCCTGACAACCACCCTGACAACTGCCCTGACAACCATTCTGACAACCGTCCTTACATTCGTCCTTACAACAGCCCTGACAACCGACCTGACAACCGTCCTGACAACCACCCTGACAACCGACCTGACAACCATCCTAATAAGTGTTCTGATAACCGCCCTGACAGCTGCTCTGACAACTGCTCTGACAACTGTCCTGACAACTGTCCTGACAACCACCCTGACATCAGCCCTGACAACCGTTCTGACACCGTCCTTACAATATTCTTTACCACAGCTCTGACAACTGTCCTGACAACCACCCTGACAACTGACCTGACAACTGTCCTGACAACCACCCTGGCAACCGCCCTGACAACTGTTCTGACAACCATCCTTACAACCCCCCCTTACAACAGCCCTGACAATTGCCCTGACAACTGTCCTGACAGTCGCCATTACAACTGCCCTGACAACTGTTCTGACAACTGCTCTGACAACTGTCCTGACAACTGTCCTGACAACCACCCTGACATCAGCCCTGACAACCGTTCTGACAACCGTCCTTACAATATTCTTTACCACAGCTCTGACAACTGTCCTGACAACTGTCCTGACAACTGACCTGACAACTGTCCTGACAACCACCCTGGCAACCGCCCTGACAACCGTTCTGACAACCATCCTTACAACCCCCCTTACAACAGCCCTGACAACTGCCCTGACAACTGTTCTGACAACTGTTCTGACAACCGCCCTGACATCAGCCCTGATAACCGCCCTGACATCAGCCCTGATAACCGCCCTGACAACTGCCCTGACAACCACCTTGACATCAGCTCCTCTTAACCATCACCCTGACAACTACCCAGAAGAGCATTCCCCCGATGTGTTCATGTTGGCAGCAGCTGTTTCATACCCCCATTGCCATGTCTGACACTGCTTCCTGTCTGCTGCTTCCTTCTCTCTGAAATGACCGCAGGTTGCCCGTTCATGCTCAGTACTGAAAAAAGTAGCGTAAAGTGTCCAAGCGCATAAAAAACTCATCAAAATAAAACATTTAAAAAAAAATAAAAAAAAAACTTCCAGGGTGGATCTTTCAGATCCCCTGACAGTCGTCCGGGCTTACCCTGCCTACATGTGCGGGGCCACCGACTGGCCCCTGACCTCCTGGCATCGGCCCCCTGCCAATAAAAGTTGACTATCTTTTTCGTAACAGAATAAAGTTTCGATGTGTCACTATGACAACATGAGTTGCTGTGTGTTTGCCTCAGGACTGTGATGCATTGTGGGAGGACTTTCATAACAAGCTGGTGGACTCGACGCTGCTGGACCTTGACGCGTACCTGCAGCAGTTTCCAGACCTCAAAGTAACAAACCGTTTGTTATCTGGTGAAAGATTCTTTGACAGTGTTGATGAAGAAACTGAGTCTTCAATGTAAAACTAAAACTTCGTGACATTTCAGACTCGTGTGGCCAAAAGAAGTCGGAAACTCATCGACTACGACAGCGCTCGTCATCATGTGGAGACTCTGCAGATATCAGGGATGAAGAACGACCGTAAGATAACAAAGGTGAGCTTGGTGATCTGTGATGAAACATGGGTTTCATACAGCAGCTGTTACCTGTGGTGCATTCAGGTGCTGCGTGGAGGTCAGTTTGTTAATCAGACTTGTTTCCGTTTGAAGGCAGAGGAAGAGTTGAAAAAGGCTCAGAAAGTGTTTGATGAGTTGAACGTTGGTCTACAGGACGAACTGCCGACTCTGTGGGACAGGTAAGTCTTGTCTTAAACCCTATTTGGGCGGAATTATTTTAACATGGAGTCTTGGGGTAAAGTAATTATTACCAGGGATTTTAGATTTTATGGTGACTTTTATCTTCTGTAAACGTTCCGGAGAAAATACCTGGCCTAATATTAATCCCGTGCTAACACGATCCTCTGTAATAATGTATGTAAATATTTCTTCACGTCCTGTTTACAACCATTTTGCTGCGTTTACAACTGGTTTTACGCGTTTTCTGATGATGGAGGCGCTTGAAGAAGCATTCCGCGTTGTCGGCAGTCATGATAACGGACATTTTTCTAATGATGACATAGCCCTACATGGGAGACCCATCAAAAAGGATGAGAAGAAAGCACTTCTCAGAGCCATGAGACTTCTGGTTGCATTAGGTAGGCCTAATATAAATCCATATTGCTAATAGTTGTGTACACACAATCTTGATCATGGGCAATATTTCATATTGGGCTAATCATTAGGGTCCGGGCAGCTAAGCTGCCAGGACTCTACTGTAATCCAAGGTATTCTTCTTCTTCTTCTTCTTTCTCCTTCCGAGGAAATCATACTTCCCATGGGTGAAAACTCACCAAAGGTCCAGTCTCATGCCAGATATACTCAGCTGTAAATTCAAGACAATAGTCCTGATGGTGGCGCTACAGCAAGTGTCTAAAGTTCAAAACTTTGAAAATTCATAACAAATTAACCATACGTGCTACAGCTTCACAAGTAAGAAACTTTTGTACATTTAAACCTATTAAAAATTATGAAGTTCATCGCTCTGTTTTTTTCATAAACTGTAAAACTTCTTAAACCTATCTCCTCCCACGATTTTTGCTCAATTGACACCAAACTTGCTACAGAGCATCTCAGACTGTCCTACAAAAACTATGTTTCTCAGATTTTTGATTTATCAAAAATTGAGCCTACAATGCATCAGAATGTTTGACAGTAATCAGTATTATAAACATATATTTGTAAATTCTTGCTAAATAAATCTTCAAAATTAATGAAATTTTTTTTCTAGAGTCATGGTAGATGATGTGTGGCAAATTTCAGAATTTTATCTCAAAAACTGAATTTTTGACAGCATTTTGAATTTTGCTCTAATGTGAACAATTGGAGTCAATGCAAAAATGGCAATTTTAAACATCAGTTTCTCACTTATGGAGCAAATCAATCATTGTTAGAAACAGATTACCAACATCTCCATGCTGTCTAGATGCAATATGTGTATTTTCAGATTTTTGTTTCGATAACTGAATTTTTTTTACAGTGGTTTGAAATCTGCTTTTCCATGCATTGATGGCTACTAAACCTGCACGTCAATTTGTGAAGCTACACATGAATTGTCACTGACTAATTAGCTCAGTTAGATAGAAATTTATTCTTAGTCTCAGAGGTTGTGAGTTCAAGTCTCAGCTGATTAAAAAGGCAGATTGTGTTACTAAATTCCTAAATGTCTTCCAGTTCTTCTGCTTGTTGCTGAATTTTTACAATGGTTTCAAATCTGCCTTTCCATGCATGGATGGCTGCTTTCCTACGCAACAGTGAATGGCTTACTCAATTTGTGAAGCAACTGTTGAGTTGCTACTTCCTAATTAGCAATAAGCTCAGAGCGGTAGATGACCGTCTTAGGTTCCAGAGGTTGCAGATTCGAGCCTCAACTGGTCCAGAATCCACATTGTAATGTAATAATCTCCTTGTGCTCCAGCTTATTGCTTAAAATTGCCTGATTGTACTGATCACCGTGCAGCATCTTTAAGTCTTTTTTCTGCGACAAAAAATCTGCCTTCTCATGCTTGAAAATAAACCAAACTTTGCACAAAGATCCAGTGTCAATACTTCAGTGTGAAACCATCTGAGGCTTCTCACTTTGCACATAGCTCAATTTAAACATCGGTTTTCACTTATGAAGCAAATAAATCATTGTTAAAATAAATTACCAACATCTCCATGCTGTCTAGATGCAATATGTGTATTTTCAGATTTTTGTTTCGATAACTGAATTTTTTTTACAGTGGTTTGAAATCTGCTTTTCCATGCATTGATGGCTACTGAACCTGCACGTCAATTTGTGAAGCTACACATGAATTGTCACTGACTAATTAGCTCAGTTAGATAGAAATTGATTCTTAGTCTCAGAGGTTGTGAGTTCAAGTCTCAGCTGATTAAAAAGGCAGATTGTGTTACTAAATTCCTAAATGTCTTCCAGTTCTTCTGCTTGTTGCTCAGAATTGCCTTAAATTGCCCGGACCTTACCCATCGCTGCAGAGCAGCTATAATTAATTATTATTATCCTTCAGCTGATGCTTTATGTCCTGCTCCACCAACATCCTTCACCACAGCATAGCACACACATGTTGACAGGGAGATGACGCCAGGACACAAACTGAGTAGAATTATTTTGTCCCGTGTGAAGCGGACATTTATATTACAGACATCCTGTGGTAAACTGACATTATTCCACATCCCTATGTAAAACTAATCCAGTCCTAAGAGAACTTTATGCACACCTGTCTGACACAGGAGTGTAACTGTGTCTGTCGATCGTCACTTCATGTGTTGTAAAATATTTGGACACTCTGAAGAAATGATCAATAAACATTTAAATTATCAGGAGAAAAACAAACTCTAACCTTGAACTCTTTTGTCTCTGCAGCCGTGTCGGCTTCTACATCACCACCTTTAAGAGTGTGACGCACCTGGAGACCAAATTCCACCGTGAGATTTCCCTGGTGAGGGGGGGGGGGGGGGGGGGGGGGGGGTTGGGTTCCTTTGTCTTTATATCAGACACTAAAGGGTTCAGCTGTGTGACCAATGACATTGGAGCACTTTGTGACATATCACTTGTTACCTCCCTGCAGGTTTGTCGGCAGCTGTACGAAGTGATGACCAAACTGAGCGAGCAGCACTCTGACAAAATGTTCACCATTCAAGGAGCGCCGAGGTCAGTTTAATTTTGTCCCCAAATACTATTTGATGAAAATAGCTGGCCGATTGTTTGATTGTTTGAATGATGAAAAAAAAACGAGATGATCTCAGAGACATAAGTCTTTTTGTGTTCGTTTCCGCTCAAGCTCATGTTTGCATAAACATGAGGTTTATTTCTGCAGGATATTTAGAATAAAAATGATCTTAATTCAGCACCAGAATGGACGGATCATTAATCTACATTATGTCTTCAGATTTTAACAGCTGTGATTTGTTTCAACATCTGATTAATTGTCATTAAATAAATATTTCAGTACATTTTTCTCAGGTTAGAGATACACTGTAAGACAGACAGGTTAGAGGCACACTGTAAGACAGACAGGTTAGAGACACACTGTGAGACAGACAGGTTGGAGATATACTGTAAGACAGACAGATTAGAGACACACTGTAATCAATCAATCAATCAATCAATTTTATTTGTAAAGCCCAATATCACAAATCACAATTTGCCTCACAGGGCTTTACAGCATACGACATCCCTCTGTCCTTTGGACCCTCACAGCTGATCAGGAAAAACTCCCCAAAAAACCCTTGGTAGAAATGGTAGAAACCTCAGGAAGAGCAACTGAGGAGGGATCCCTCTTCCAGGACGGACAGACGTGCAATAGATGTCGTGCAGAACAGATCAACATGATAAATTAACAGTAATCCGTATGACACAATGAGACAGAAAGAGAGAGAGAGAGACAGAGAGAGATGCAGGACCGACATTAATGACAGTAGCTTACAACAACATTAATGATAGTAATAATATTATAATTATAATTCTGGCTACTGTGGTACAATATGTTTAAAGTATATATTAATATCTGATAGTGTACATATGTGACAATAATCATATGTGTATAATAACAGTAGAAGGTTTTTTTTTCCCCAGTAAAGGGGGTTTTTTGGGGAGTTTTTCCTGATCAGCTGTGAGGGTCCAAAGGACAGAGGGATGTCGTATGCTGTAAAGCCCTGTGAGGCAAATTGTGATTTGTGATATTGGGCTTCATAAATAAAATTGATTGATTGATTGATTGATTGGGAAGTATGACTAATAATAACAGAAGCAGGACCGCTGCAGGAGCACAAACACACATGTCACACTATCCAGGCACCGCTGCAATACGCGTTAACCTGAGAGACAGTGGAGCACAAAGGCTCTGGAGAAGAAGCCGAGTTAGTGACATCCAGAATGGCCGAGTTAGCAAGATGCAGTAATAGGACACGAGAGAGAGAGAGAGAGAGACAGAGAGAGACAGAGAGAGACAGAGAGAGAGAGAGAGAAGGTGCCCGGTGTATTATAGGGGGTCCTCCGGCAGACTAGGCCTAAGTCAGCCTAACTAGGGGCTGGTACAAGGCAAGCCTGAGCCAGCCCTAACTATAAGCTTTATCAAAGAGGAAAGTCTTAAGTCTAGTCTTAAATGTGGAGACGGTGTCTGCCTCCCGGACCGCAACAGGAAGATGATTCCACAGGAGAGGAGCCTGATAGCTGAAGGCTCTGGCTCCTGATCTACTTTTGGAGACTTTAGGGACCACGAGTAACCCTGCGTTCTCAGAGCGCAGAGTTCTGGTGGGACTATGAGCTCTCTAAAATATGACAGAGCTTGACCATTTAGAGCTTTATAAGTTAACAGTAGGATTTTAAATTCAATTCTGGATTTTACAGGGAGCCAGTGCAGAGAAGCTAAAACAGGAGAAATATGATCTCGTTTCTTAGTTCCTGTTAGTACACGTGCTGCTGCATTCTGAATTAGCTGAAGAGTTTTTAAGGACTTACTAGAGCTACCTGATAATAGAGAGTTACAGTAATCCAGCCTTGAGGTAATAAAAGCATGGACTAATTTTTCTGCATCTTTTCGGGTCAGGATAGGCCTAATTTTCGCAATATTACGCAGATGAAAAAATGCAGTCCGTGAGGTTTGTTTTAAATGAGAATTAAAAGACAAATCTTGATCAAATATTACTCCGAGGTTTCTTACGGTAGTGGTAGAGGCCAGAGCAATGCCATTCAGAGAAACTATGTCATCAGATAAAGAGTCTCTGAGTTGTTTGGGGCCAAGAACAATAGCTTCAGTTTTGTCTGAATTTAACATCAGGAAGTTGGTGCTCATCCAGGTTTTTATGTCTTTAAGACAATTATGAAGTTTAGTTAATTGATTACTTTCTTCAGGCATCATCGATAAATACAACTGTGTATCATCCGCATAACAATGGAAATTTACAGAGTGATTTCTAATGATGTTACCTAAAGGAAGCATATATAGAGTAAATAGGATTGGTCCGAGCACAGAATCTTGCAGAACTCCAAAACAAACTTTAGTATGTAAGGATGATTCATTATGAACATGAACAAACTGAAAACGATCAGATAAATAAGATTTAAACCAGCTTAGTGCAGAACCTTTTAGGCCAATTAAGTGTTCCAGTCTCTGTAGCAGAATTTCATGGTCAATCGTGTCAAACGCTGCACTAAGATCTAATAAAACAAGTACAGAGACGAGTCCTTTGTCTGAAGCAATCAGAAGGTCATTTGTAATTTTAACTAGTGCTGTCTCAGTGCTATGATGCACTCTAAATCCTGACTGTAATTCCTCAAATAAATTATTATCACGGAGAAAATCACACAGCTGGTCTGCGACTACTTTCTCAAGGATCTTTGAAAGAAAGGTAAGATTAGATATTGGTCTATAGTTGGCTAACACCTCTGGATCCAGTGTGGGCTTTTTTAGGAGAGATTTAATTACAGCTACCTTAAAAGACTGTGGTACATAGCCTGTTAATAAGGATATATTGATCATGTCTAATAAATGAGTGTTAACCAAAGGTAAGACCTCCTTGAGTAGCCTAGTTGGGATGGGGTCTAAGAGACACGTTGATGATTTAGATGAAGAAATCACTGCGGTCAATTCTTGAAGAGAAATTGGGGAGAAGCAATCTAAAAATATATTAGGTCTTATAGCTGTGTTTGAGGTTAGATAGGTACTATCTGAGGACAGGAGGTCATGAATCTTGCCTCTAATAGTTAAAATTTTGTCATTAAAAAAGCTCATAAAATCATTACTACTAAAGGTTAAAGGAATACAAGGCTCAATAAAGAGTCTCTGAGTTGTTTGAGACCAAGAACAATAACTTCAGTTTTGTCTGAATTTAACATCAGGAAATTGGTGCTCATCCACGTCTTTATGTCTGTTAGGCAATTATGAAGTTTAGTTAATTGATTACTTTCTTCTGGCTTCATAGGTAAATACAACTGTGTATCATCCGCATAACAATGGAAATTTACAGAGTGATTTCTAATGATGTTACCTAAAGGGAGCATATTTAGAGTAGGGGTCCGAGCACAGAACCTTGTGGAACTCCAAAACAAACTTTAGTAAGACAGACAGGTTTGAGACACACTCTAAGACAGACAGATTAGAGACACACTGTAAGACAGACAGGTTAAAGATACACCATAAGACAGACAGGTTAGAGATACACCGTAAGACAGACAGGTTAGAAAGACACACTGCAAGTCAGACAGGTTAGAGATACACTGTAAGACAGACAGGTTAGAGAGATACTTTAAGACAGACACATTAGAGACAAGCTCTTAGACAGGACAGAAGCACTGTAAGATAGACAGGTTCGAGAGACACACTGTAACACAGACAGGTTAGATGGACACTGTAAGACAGACAGCTTGGATATACACTGTAAGACAGACAGGTTCGAGACTCATTGTAGGACAGACAGGTTAAAGATACTGTAAGACAGACATGTTAGAGGGACACTGTAAGACAGACAGGTTGGACACACTGTAAGAGAGACAAGTTAGAGTGACAGTGTAAGACAGACAGGTGAGAGAGACACTGTAAGATGGACAGGTTAGAGAGCTTCTATAAGACAGACAGTTTAGAGACACTGTGAGACAGACAGGTTAGAGAGACACTGTAAGACAGACAGTTTAGATGGACACTAAGACGGACAGGTTAGAGGGACACTAAGACAGACAGGTTAGAGACACACTGTAAGACAGACAGGTTAGATGGACACTAAGACAGACAGGTTAGATGGACACTAAGACGGACAGGTTAGAGGGACACTGTAAGACAGACAGGTTAAAGATATACTGCAAGACAGACAGGTTAGAGATACACTATAAGACAGGTTTGAGACTCATTGTAAGACAGAAAGGTTAGAGATGCACTGTGAGACAGTCAGGTTAGATGGACACTGTAAGACAGAGAGGTTGGAGGGACACTGTAAGACAGACGGGTTAGAGATACGTTGTAAGACAGGCAAGTTAGAGATACACTATTAGACAGACAGGTGAGGGACACATTGTAAGAGAGACAGGTTAGAGAAACACTGTAAGACAGACAGGTTGGAGACAAACTATAAGACAGACAGGTTAAAGATGCACTGTAGGACAGACAGGTTGGACACACCGTAAGACAGACAGGTTAGTGATACACTGTAAGACAGACAGGTTTGAGACACACTGTAAGACAGACAGGTTAAAGACGCACTGTAGGACAGACAGGTTGGACACACTGTAAGACAGACAGGTTAGTGATACACTGTAAGACAGACAGGTTGGAGACACACTGCGAGACAGACAGATTAGAGAGACGCTATAAGACAGACAGATTAGAGAGACACTGTAAGACAGACAGGTGAGGGACACATTGTAAGACAGACAGGTTAGAGAAACACTGTAAGACAGAAAGGGTAGAGGGACACTGAAAGACAGACAGGTTGGCGATATACTGCAAGACAGACAGGTTAGAGATACGCTGTAAGACAGACAAGTTAGTGATACACTATTAGACAGACAGGTGAGGGACACATTGTAAGAGAGACAGGTTAGAGAAACACTGTAAAACAGACAGCTTAGATGGACACTGTGAGACAGACAGGTTAGAGGGACACTGTAGGACAGTCAGGTTAGAGACACACTGTTAGACAGGTTCGAGACTCATTGTAAGACAGTCAGGTTAGAGACACACTGTTAGACAGGTTCGAGACTCATTGTAACTGTACGTTCAGACCAAAAGAGGCAAAAGAGGCAAGGACGCCGGAAGTTAATACATTTTCAATGAGAGCCCGGCGTCCTGAGCGGCCAAAGCGTCAGCCGCCGTCAGCCGCGCGTCCAGAGCGTCCAAAGCGGCTAAAGCGTCCAAAGCGGCACCAGATGAAAAGTTGAACCTCAGTTAACTTTATGGTAATTAGCTATGATGCGGTTCACCGGCAACCTTCGCTCGAGCGGGCCCCAAAGGACAACGCATGTAACTTTGGTTCCTAGTTCCGTCATGGATGCCGAGAAATTGATCACTTGTGTGCGGGTTCATCCCATCCTCTACAGTGTCAGCCTTTTTGGCTACCGGGACCAAAATAAAAAAAATATTGCCTGGGATCGTGTCGCGGAGGTGGTTGGTTGGTCTGGTGAGTTTAAAAAAAATGTATAAATGTATAAATAGCGGAGTGAAGTGCAGTCTGTGGCAAAGACGTAGCCTGGGCATGCAAGCCTTTCTTGCTTCATCTGAATGAGATGACACATTGCACAACAAAGCATTTTATCAACTAACTGACATTTAAATAGAGCAAAAATATCTTGATGTGTGCAGTGAAAAGTGTTTTTTTTTTTTTCAAGCGTCTTCTTCGGGTGTACAGGCAGGCAGCAGCACACATCACAGCGATGTCATCCAAATCCATGATGAGTCCATATGATTTTGAGGGTTAAACGCGCATATTTATAGTCGTCGCAGACCATGTTAATGATACAATAATAACAATTATGAGCGGGAGTTAATTTAATTCGCTAACCGCCTCACCCCATTTTCCCCGTTCTTCCAAAAAAGGAACACTCTTTGGCCACACACACACACACACACACACACACGAACTTGACGAACTTGTATGACACCAAACGAAAGACAAGCAGACAACACCACATGCGTAATTGTGCACAGAGATGCTGCAGCTGAGACGTAAGGAGCGCGCATTTGCACCCGTGTGTGTGTGTGTGTTTGTCTGTAGGTGTGTGTCTGTGTGTGTGTGTGTGTGTGTGTGTGTGTGTGTGTGTGTGTGTGTGTTCTATAGGCCTAAAGAAAATTACCCCGGAGCCGGAAAACATAACAATCTTGTGGCCAAAGAGCGTTTTACTTTTTTGGAAGAACGGGGAAAAATGGGGTGAGGCGGTTATGACATTAAATTAACTCCCGCTCATAATTGTTATTATTGTATCATTAACATGGTCTGCGATGACTATAAATATGCGCGTTTAACCCTCAAAATCATATGGACTCATCATGGATTTGGATGACATCGCTGTGATGTGTGCTGCTGCCTGCCTGTACACCCGAAGAAGACGCTTGGAAAAAAAAAGCACTTTTCACTGCGCACATCAAGATATTTTTGCTCTATTTAAATGTCAGTTAGTTGATAAAATGCTTTGTTGTGCAATGTGTCATCTCATTCAGATGAAGCAAGAAAGGCTTGCATGCCCAGGCTACGTCTTTGCCACAGAATTTTAGTATATTTCAAAGTTGTAAAGGTTTGATGTTGTGGTGGGTAAATCATAATGCCCTTTGTTAATTGCTTCCTCCTCAATAGTCAATCCGCTCGTGACTAGATGGTGATTTTGATTTATGTTCATGCTCTGAGATTTTTTTTTTCTGTATTTAATGACACACAAAACCTCCAATGCAACTAGGCATGCTTTAAACTGAAGGTGAACAACAGCAAGCAGCACTATGCCGCTGTCAAGAAGTCTGCTTTGCGGCTCCTTTAAATGACTAGCGCGATTTAACTTTGACATCAGTCACGTGAAGAGCGACTGTTACGCACCGGGTCGGCAGCAGACAAACTGTTCCCCGCTCGTAGCGGCAGGACACAAACAAAAAAACTCACAATTCAAATAAGGCTCACCGCTCTCCAGTCAAATAAAACACACAACAGTTTATAAAGGCACAGGCAGGTTTGGTGTCGGAGCAACGCTGCTGTCAAACGACCCTCGAGTTTGACAGGTGGCCGGGGTTTAAAAAGGCCAAGCCCTCGCGACATCCAATCAGCAGCAGCCACGACCAGAGCCAAGCCCTCGCGACATCCAATCAGCAGCAGCCACGACCAGAGCCAGGAGACAAGAGCGGCACCTGGCACAGATCCTCAGAAGAGAGGAGGTCTTACTCTCACATAAAACAAAAAAATAAACAACAGACTTATATATTAAATATTTTGCCGCTTTGGAAGCTGTCCTGTTTCTCGCGCAGCCTCGGGCGTCCTTGCCTCTTTTGCCTCTTTTGGTCTGAACGCACAGTTAGACAGACAGGTAAGAGATACTGTAATATGTGCAGTGAACTAACGAGGCGGAACATAATTGGCATCACTGCAAACTCTGAATCCATCGCAATGGTTCAGCATATTTACTTATATATAAACGGAAGTCGAAAATGGAAATTCGCCTCCTCTGCCCAAATCAAACCGGAATACCAAAAAACTTGGGATCTGCCCCCAGAGGCTGTATCGCTGTCTGCCGGGAGTCAGATGCCAAGTACAGCCGATGGGTTCCGAGAATGCTGTAAGACAGACAGGTTAGAGAGACACTGTATGACAAACAGGTTAGATGGACACTGTAAGACAGACAGCTTAGAGACACACTGTTAGACAGGTTCAAGACTCATTGTAAGGCAGACAGGTTAGAAATACTGTGAGACAGAAAGGTTAAAGTGACATTGTATGACAGACAGGTTAGAGACACACTGTAAGACAGACAGGTTAGAGAGACACACTGAGACAGACAGGTTAATTTTTAAATTTTAATCAATTTTTTAATTTTATATACTATATGCCGAGGGGAAATTCAATTTTTCACTCTGTTGTCAATTACACACAGGTCCAAACACACACATGCACAAACTGGACCTATAGATGCACTAAGTGGAGAGATGTCAGAGTGGGCTGCCCAGGAGGTGAACTGGCACCTCCCCAGCTACCAGTCCACGCTCCATATTTTGGTCCGGATGGGTACTTGAGCAGGCGACCCTCCAGTTCCCAACCCAAGTCCCTATGGACTGAGCTACTGCCGCCCCAAAGATAGAGAGACACTGTAAGACACACAGGTTAGAGAGACACACTGTGTGACAGACAGGTTAGAGAGACACTGGAAGACAGACAGGTTAGTGGGACACTGTTAGAAAGGTAAGAGACGCACTACAAGACAGCATGGGTTAGAGACACTGTAAGACAGACAGGTTAGAGAGACACACTTTGAGACACAGGTTAGAGATACATTGAAAGACAGACAGGTAGTGTGTCTAGTTTTTCATTTGTGTAGTGTGTGTAGTGCTTGTCGTGTGTCATTTGTGTAGTATGTGTAGTGTATGTGGTTTGTGTAGTGTGTGTAGTGTATGTAGTTTGTGTCATTTGTGTTGTGCGTGTAGTTTGTGTAATTTGTGTAGTGTGTGTAGTGTCTGTAGTTTGTGTTATTTGTATAGTGTGTGTAGTTTGTGTAATTTGCGTAGTATGTTTGTGTAATTTACGTAATGTGTGTAGTTTCTGTGCTTTGTGTAGTGTGTGTAGTTTCTGTACTTTTTGTAATTAGCGTTGTGTGTGTACTTTTTGTAGTGTGTGTTGTGTGTATAGTGTGTGTAGTTTGTGTAGTGTGTGAAGTATTTGTAGTTTTTGTAATTTGTATAGTGTGTTGTGTGTCATGTGTGTAGTGTATGTAGTTTGTGTCATTTGTGTTGTGTGTGTGTGTGTGTGTGTGTAGGTTGTGTAATTTGTGTAGTTCCTGTAGTGTGTGTAGTGTCTGTTGTTTGTGTTATTTGTGTAGTATGTGTACTTTGTGTATTTTGCATAGTGTTTAGCAAGTGTAATGTTAAGGTTGTGTAGTGTGTGTAGTTTGTGTAGTGTTTTTAGTTTGTATAGTGTGTGTACTTTTTGTAATTTGCGTTGTGTGTGTAGTATGTGTACTTTTTGTAATTTGTGTAGTGTGTTGTGTGTGTTGTGTGTGTAGTTTGTGTAACTTGTGTGTAGTTTGTGTAATCTGTCTAGTGTGTGGAGTTTCTGTAATTTATGTTGTGTGTGTAGTTTCTGTTTGTGTCGTGTGTAGTTTGTTTAGTGTGTGTAGGTTGTGTACTTGGTGTTGTTTGTGTCGTGTGTATTTTTTGTAATTCGTGAAGTTTGCGTAGTGTGTGCCGTATGTGTAGTTTGCATAGTGTGTGAAGTTTGTTTAACTAGTGTAGTGTGTGTTGTTTGTGTACTTTGTTTTATTTTTTGTAGTGTGTAGTTTGAATAATTTGTGTATTGTGTGTGTGAAGTTGGTGTAATTTGTGTAATGTGTAGTTTGTGTAGTTTGGGTAATTTGTGTAGTTTGTCTAGTTTGCGTAGTGTGTGTCGTATGTGTAGTTTGCATGGTGTGTGAAGTTTCTGTAACTTGTGTAGTTTGTTTTATGTGTGTAGTTTGTGTAGGGTGTGTGGTGTGTGTAGATTGTGCAGGGTGTGTAGTTTTGGGAGTGTGTGTAGTTTGTGTAGTGTTTGTTGCGTGTGTAGTATGTGGGGCTTACACAACTTATATAGTGAGTGTACAGACGCTGGGCTTCACTCTGGGACATTTAAAGGTCCCTGGAGGACGGTATGCCTGGGCGTCACCTGGACGTCAGGTGGTCTCTGATTTAACTAAAAAGAAATTAGTCACTGCTGTGAAACAATGTCCAGAGCATCTTCGTCCAGAAGACGATTACAGAGTCATTGGCTCGGCCTGCAGCTCCACCTGCAGCTCCACCTGTCACTGACCAGCCAATTTTAAGACCGTGTGATCATGTGGTTTCTGTCTCGCCCCTCAGTGATTCAGGACCACTACGACTAGCCAGAACCCCATCGCCACCAGAGGACGAGAGTCCACCTGACAGTCCAGACTTCAGCTCCAATCACATGCTGCGCCCTGTCTCACCTGGACCACCACGGCCCAAATCTCCTACACAGGTAGATCTACTCGTTAACTATTCCAGACCTCCATCACAGGTAGATATGATCTGAACTGGATCCCGACCTCAGTCACAGGTAGATGTTATCTGAACTGGATCCAGACCTCCATCACAGGTGGATATTTTCTGACCTGAATCCAGACCTCTGTCACAGGTAGATGTTATCTGAACTGGATCCAGATCTCCATCACAGGTAGATGTTAGGGTTGGGTTGGTTCTTGGTAATACCAATTCGGTTTGGTACTCCGTCTTGGACCGGGTTATTTTTATTTGTTTGAGACCGACCGGACCACATACTCGGGCAAAACGTATGGGGAGCGGACACAGTGGAGGTCCGCCCGGTAAAAGCGGACGTCCGCAAGCCCTGTGCGTGCAAAGCACGACCGCGCAGACTCTGCTCCACGCACCAGTGTCACACAAAAGACTGCTCTGCATGTATTTTTCACATAGCGGGGATTTTTCACAGACATTTTTACAGGAAACTACAACGCGAAAGTGTGCTCGACTATGGCAGCCCGAATGACTACGGACATTCCTGGTGGAGTCCGCTCCACTTATAGTACGCCCGAGTCTGTGAGCATCTCTACATAAGAACAGAGTGGCGACATCAAAGGCTGTCACCACTCTGTTCTTATCTATCGCTCTGCTGCGGACATTCCTCGCAGAGTCAGCTCCGCTTATAGTACGCCCGAGTCTGTGAGCACCTGTGTCTGCCTCTTCACCAAGCGCACAGTGAGCAGGAGAGAGAGGGGGGTGGGGCGGGGACTGAGCTAGGGGGTGCGAGTGTGCATGCGCCGAGGCCTCTACTGTAGCCTGGAGAAATCAAAGAATGCGCCAGTATGGCAACACTTGGGGTTTGAGCCAGACGAAGGAGGCAACCCTTGTTTGCACTGATTGAGTAAGCTACAAAATTTATTTGTAAGGAATAAAAGAAACAATGTGTTACTGTCACTCTGTTGTCCTATGGTCGTTTTTTATTTTAAATGGGCCAATTGCGCCCCCAAGTGGTGAAAATCCGGTATTACCGACTTGATGCTGTTTTTCACAAAAACTGGACCCTTTTCTTTTTTCTCATACCGACCCAACCCTAGTAGATGTTATCTGAACTGGATCGCGACCTCTGTCACAGGTAGATGTTATCTGAAGTGATAAAAACATGTTATAATCAGATAAGTGATTTGTAGATATTGGTGATCAATCACAGGAAGTAGTATTGATGTAGAAGTATTGATGATCCTCTTCCAGGACGTTCTGTTTTTCTGTTCTCTTGACGACTGTTGAAACTTCTCAGTAACTTTCTGTGACTGTTTTTCTTTGCTGCAAACTATTGTCTGTAACTGGTGAGTGAACTTTGTTTCTGTCTCTGTCTGTGTGAGTGAATGTGAAATAGGTAGTAGAGTCAGTTGAGTCAACAGGCGACAGTTAAGTCGACAGGTGACAGTAGAGTCGACAGGTTTCAGTAGAGTGAATAGTTAACAGTGGAGTCAATTGATGAGAGTAGTTAGTAGATGACAGTAGAGTTAATAGATGACAGTAGAGTTGACAGATGACAGTGGAGTTGACAGTAGAGGCAACAGGTGACGTAGGATCAATAGATGACTAGAGTTGACAGGTGACAGTAGAGTCAGTAGACGACAGTGCAGTGAATAGGTGACAGTAGAGTCAGTAGATGACAGTGCAGTGAATAGATAACAGTAGAGTCAGTCGATGATAGAGGCAACAGGTGACAGTAGGGTCAATAGATGACAATAGCGTTGATAGGTGACAGTAGAGTCAGTAGATGACTGTAGTCAGTAGATGACAGTAGGGTCAATAGATGACAGTAGAGTTGACAGATGATAGTGGAGTTGACAGTAGAGGCGACAGGTGACAGTAGGATCAATAGATGACAGTAGAGTTGACAGGTGACAGTAGAGTCAGTACATGACAATGCAGTCAATAGATGACAGTAGAGTCGACAGATGATAGTGGAGTTGACAGTAGAGGCGACAGGTGACAGTAGGATCAATAGATGACAGTAAAGTTGACAGGTGACAGTAGAGTCAGTAGATGACAATGCAGTCAGTACATGACAGTACAGTCAATAGATGACAGTAGAGTCAGTAGATGACAGGAGAGATGACAGTAGAGTCAGTAGATGACAGTAGAATCGACAGGTAACAGTAGAGCCGACAGGTGACAGTAGAGTTGATATGTGACAGTAGTTTGATCTCATACACACAGACAGGTCGGACACCTGTAAACAGATACTGCAAACAACAACAGCAACAACAACAACAACAGTAGAGTCAACAGGTTTCAGTAGAGTGAATAGATAACAGTAGTCAGTTGATGACAGTGTAGTCGACAGATGACAGTAGAGTCAACAGGTGACAGTAGAGCCGACAGGTGACAGTAGAGTCGACGTGTGACAGTAGTTTGATCTCATACACACTGACACACAGACAGGTGGGACACCTGTATACAGATACTGCAGCAACAACAACAACAGTAGAGACAGTAGATGACAGTAGAGTCAACAGGTGACAGTAGAGTCAGTAGATTGTCCTTCAGACAAAGGACTCGTCTCTGTACTTGTTTTATTAGATCTTAGTGCGGCGTTTGACACAATTGACCATCAAATTCTGCTACAGAGACTGGAACACTTAATTGGCCTACAAGGTTCTGCACTAAGCTAGTTTAAATCTTATTTATCTGATCGTTTTCAATTTGTTGACGTTCATAATGAATCATCCTTACATACTAAAGTTTGTTTTGGAGTTCAGCAAGGTTCTGTGCTCCAACCAATCCTATTTACTCTATATATGCTTCCTTTAGGTAACATCATTAGAAATCACTCTGTAAATTTCCATTGTTATGCGGATGATACACAGTTGTATTTATCGATGAAGCCAGAAGAAAGTAATCAATTAACTAAACTCCATAATTGTCTTAACGACATAAAAACCTGGATGAGCACCAACTTCCTGATGTTAAATTCAGACAAAACTGAAGTTATTGTTCTTGGCCCCAAACAACTCAGAGACTCTTTATCTGATGATGTAATTTCTCTGAATGGCATTGCTCTGGCCTCTAGCACTACCGTAAGAAACCTCGGAGTAACATTTGCTCAAGATCTGTCTTTTAATTCTCATTTAAAACAAACCTCACAGACTGCATTTTTTCATCTGCGTAATATTGCGAAAATTAGGCCTATCCTGACCCGAAAAGATGCAGAAAAATTGGTCCACGCTTTTGTTACCTCAAGGCTGGATTACTGTAACTCTCTATCATCAGGTAGCTCTAGTAAGTCCTTAAAAACCCTCCAGCTAATTCAGAATGCAGCAGCACGTGTACTAACAGGAACTAAGAAACAAGATCACATTTCTCCTGTTTTAGCTTCTCTGCACTGGCTCCCTGTAAAATCCAGAATTGAATTTAAAAATCCTACTGTTAACTTATAAAGCTCTAAATGGTCAAGCTCTGTCATATGTTAGAGAGCTCATAGTGCCATATTATCCCACCAGAACACTGCGCTCTGAGAACGCAGGGTCACTCGTGGTCCCTAAAGTCTCCAAAAGTAGATCAGGAGCCAGAGCCTTCAGCTATCAGGCTCCTTTCCTGTGGAATCATCTTCCTGTTGCGGTCCGGGAGGCAGACACCATCTCCACATTTAAGGCTAGACTTAAGACTTTCGTCTTTGATAAAGAGGAAAAACAGTAGAAGTATGACTAATGATAACAGCAGCAGCAGGAGGCATCTGGCAGGACCATGGTAGCAGCACAACCACACATGTCACACTATCCAGGCACAGCCGTAATACGAGTTAACTTGAGAGACAGTGGAGCACAAAGGCTCCGGAGAAGAAGCTGAGTTAGTGACATCCAGATTGGCCGAGTTAGCAAGATGCAGTAATAGGACACGAGAGAGAGAGAGAGACAGAGAGAGAGAGAGAGACAGAGAGAGAGAGAGAGAAGGTGCCCGGTGTATTATAGGGGGTCCTCCGGCAGACTAGGCCTAAGTCAGCCTAACTAGGGGCTGGTACAAGGCAAGCCTGAGCCAGCCCTAACTATAAGCTTTATCAAAGAGGAAAGTCTTAAGTCTAGTCTTAAATGTGGAGACGGTGTCTGCCTCCCGGACCGCAACAGGAAGATGGTTCCACAGGAGAGGAGTCTGATAGCTGAAGGCTCTGGCTCCTGATCTACTTTTGGAGACTTTAGGGACCACGAGTAACCCTGCGTTCTCAGAGCACAGAGTTCTGGTGGGATGACAGTAGAGTTAATAGATTACAGTAGAGTCGACAGATGACACTGAAGTTGACAGTAGAGGCGACAGGTTCAGTAGAGTCAGTAGATGACAATGCAGTCAGTAGATGACAGTAGAGTGGACAGGTGACAGTAGAGTGGACAGGTGACAGTAGAGTCAACAGGTGACAGTAGAGTCAACAGGTGACAGTAGAATCGACAGGTGACAGTAGAGTCATTAGGTGACAGTAGAGTCGACAGGTTTCAGTAGAGTCAATAGATGACAGTAGAGTCGACAGGTGACAGTAGAGTCCACAGGTTTCAGTAAAGTCAATGGATAACAGTGGAGTCAATTGATGACAGTAGAGTCGAGAGATGACAGTAGAGTAAACAGGTGACAATAGAATCGACAGGTGACAGTAGAATTGATAGGTGACAGTAGAGTCAGTAGATGACAATGCAGTCAATAGATGACAGTAGAGTTGACAGATGATAGTAGAGTTGACAGTAGAGTCGACAGGTGACAGTAGAGTCAGTAGATGACTACAGTCAATAGATGACAGTACAGTCAATAGTTGACAGGAGAGACGACGGTAGACTCAGTAGATGACAGTAGAGTGGACAGGTGACAGTAGAGACGACGGTAGAGTCAGTAGATGACAGTAGAGTGGACAGGTGACAGTAGAGACGACGGTAGAGTCAGTAGATGACAGTAGAGTGGACAGGTGACAGTAGAGACGACGGTAGAGTCAGTAGATGACAGTAGAGTGGACAGGTGACAGTAGAGACAATAGATGACAGTAGAATCGACAGGTGACAGTAGAGTCATTAGGTGACAGTAGAGTCGACAGGTGACAGTAGAGTCGACAGGTGACAATAGAGTCAATAGATGACAGTAGAGTCGACAGGTGACAGTAGAGTCAATAGGTGACAGTAGAGTCGACAGGTGACAGTAGAGTCATTAGGTGACAGTAGAGTCGACAGGTTTCAGTAGAGTCAACAGGTTTCAGTAGAGTCAATAGATGACAGTAGAGTCAACAGGTGGCAGTAGAGTCAACAGGCGACAGTTGAGTCAACAGGTGACAGTAGAGTCGACAGGTTTCAATAGAGTCAATAGACAGGTGACAGTAGAGTCATTAGGTGACAGTAGAGTCGACAGGTGACAGTAGAGTCGACAGGTGACAATAGAGTCAATAGACAGGTGACAGTAGAGTCATTAGGTGACAGTAGAGTCAACAGGCGACAGTTGAGTCAACAGGTGACAGTAGAGTCAACAGGTGATAGTAGAGTCAACAGGTGACAGTAGAGTAGACAGGTTTCAATAGAGTCAATAGACAGGTGACAGTAGAGTCATTAGGTGACAGTAGAGTCGACAGGTGACAGTAGAATTGACAGGTGACAGTAGAGTCAACAGGTGACCGTAGAGTCAACAGGTGACCGTAGAGTCATTAGGTGACAGTAGAGTCAACAGGTGACAGTAGAATCGACAGGTGACAGTAGAGTCATTAGGTGACAGTAGAGTCAACAGGTGACCGTAGAGTCAGTAGATAACAGTGGAGTCAATTGATGACAGTGGAGTCGACAGATGACAGTAGAGTCAATAGGTGACAGTAGAATTGACAGGTGACAGTAGAGTCAACAGGTTTCAGTAGAGACAGTAGATAACAGTAGAGTCAATTGATGACAGTGGAGTCGACGGATGACAGTAGAGTCAATAGGTGACAGTAGAATCGACAGGTGACAGTAGAGTCGACGTGTGACAGTAGAGTCAACAGGCTTCAGTAGAGCTGACAGGTGACAGTAGAGTCAACGTGTGACAGTAGTTTGATCTCATACACACTGACACACAGACCTGTAAACAGATACTGCAAACAACAACAAAACCCAATAACAAAAAACAAGCTGTAATAAGTTAAAAACAATAACAGACTCTGTTTAGGGCGGAAGAGGGCGGAGTTAGACTTAGTGTGTATATATGTATGAATGTGTGTATATTTGTGTGTATGTATTTGATGTTGGTAAACTGTGTGTTTGTGAAGTCATAGGTGTGTAACATTACAGGATTGTTTCACTCAATAAAATCAGACCGCACTGATCAGCTGATCCGTGGACGTGTTGTGCCGATAGTCGCCGTCACAGCTGCGTACTGAGTCACATGTAATAAAGAGGTGGTTCTAAGATGGACATATGTGTATTCAGATGTTCATATGACACTAACGTGACACTTTCGTGACACTGAAGTTACACTGATCAGATACTAACGTGACACTGATATGACACTAACATGACACTGATATGACACTAATGTGGCACATGGAACTAATGTGATACTAATGTGACATTATGTGGCACTAACATGACACTAAGGTGACAGTAACGTGACACTAATGTTGCACTAACATGACACTAATGCGACACTAATGTGATACTAATGTGACATTATGTGGGTCAGGGTTTCTTCAGTGCCTGTGAGCGTCCCACGCTGCTGCCATAAAGTAGCAGCTGCATGTGACACAGTTTAATGTCAGCAGGGGGCGCTCAGGTTACTCACATTGACAGGCTGTTGATGTGAGAGTGTGTGTTACCTGACTGTGCTGTCTGAACTCTGACAGCTGCTGTTGCATCACTGTGACACGATCACAAATGAATTCATCTCATGTTGTCCTCATGTTCATGTGTTCGTCGGTCTTGGATCAGAATTTGTCAAAGCTTAGGAAGAGTTATTTCTGATCAAATCTACGACGACGACGAATAACAGTGTTCTCCATCGTCAGAGTATCGTCCAGCCTCATAAGATCCAACGCACTGTTGTTTTTTCTGCCACCAGGGGTCCTTGCTGTGTGTACACAGAGTAGTGATGAGTGTTGTATTTCATGAGGCTGGAGCATGTTGAATCTCTGTTGTGGCACCCGTCCGAGTAATGCCAACAGACTGAGTGATTGTTTCTGTATCGTCTACATGTGACTTCATCCATCCTCTGATTTTAAGATGAAGCTGGAAAATGGATCAGAAATAATAGAAGCTGTTTAAAATGAAATCTGCTCTGAGTTGATCTGATAACAGCTTGTCTTGTTTTGTTTTGGGGGGGGCAGCTTAAAAAGGGGCCGCCGGTGCCTCCACCACCAAAGGTCACACCTACCAAAGAGGTGGCGGAGGAGCAGATTATTGACCTGTTTGGAGGAGAATTTTTACCGGCACCTTCACCATCACAGGTCGGTGGAGTCTTCACAGATATTCTGTGTTCCTAAAACAGAGATAGTTTACATGCACCATGTGTTGTATACAGTTGCTTCTTGTTTTACTGACGTTGTTGTTGTTGTCCACAGCCCAATGAACGGCCAGGAGAATCACTTCTTGACCTGGACTTTGACGCTTTTCAGCCGGATGACAGTGTTTCACCGATACCACAGGTTCAAGTTCTTTAAATTAACTGCTTTACAGCATACAACGTCCCTCTGTCCCTGGACCCTCTGTCCCTGGATCCTATGTCCTTGGACCCTGTGTCATTGGATCTTCTGTCCTTGGATCCTGTGTCCCTAGACTCTGAGCCCTTGGACCCTCTGTCCCTGGACCCTCTGTCCCTTGACTCACTGTCCTTGGACCCTCTATCCCTGGACCCTCTGTCCTTGGACCTTGTATTCTTGGACCCTGTGTCCCTGGACCCCTTGTCCCTGGACCATGTGTCCTTGGATCCTGTGTCCTTGGACCCTGTGTCCCTGGACCCTGTGTGCTTGGATCCTCTGTCCCTGGACCTCCTGTCCCTCTGTCCCTGGACCTTCTGTCCCTGTATCCTCTGTCCTTGGACCCTGTGTCCTTGGACCCTCTGTCCCTGGATCCTCTGTCCCTGGACCCTGTGTCCCTGGATCCTGTGTCCCTGGACCCTGTGTCCCTGGACCCTGTGTCCCTGGACCCTCTGTCCCTGGATCCTCTGTCCCTGGACCCTGTGTCCCTGGATCATGTGTCCCTGGACTCTGTGTCCCTGGACCCTGTGTCCCTGGATCCTCTGTCCTTGGATCCTCTGTCCTTGGACCCTCTGTCCTTGGATTCTCTGTCCCTGGATCCTCTGTCCTTGGACCCTCTATCCCTGGATCCTCTGTCCTTGGACCCTCTGTCCCTGGATCCTCTGTCCTTGGACCCTGTGTCCTTGGACCCTCTGTTCCTGGACTCTCTGTCCTTGGACCCTCTATCCCTGGACCCTCTGTCCTTGGACTCTCTGTCCTTGGAATCTGTGTCCTTGGACCCTGTGTCCCTGGATCCTCTGTCCTTGGACACTGTATCCTTGGACCCTCTGTTCCTGGATTCTCTGTCCTTGGACCCTCTATGCCTCGACCCTCTGTCCTTGGACCCTTTGTCCTTGGACCCTGTATTCTTGGGCCCTCTGTCCCTGGATCCTGTGTCCCTGGACACTGTGTCCTTGGACTCTCTGTCCCTGGACCCTGTGAAACCTCAGGAAGAGACACTGAGGACAGATCCGTTTTCAGGACAAACTATTCTGTGGCACTTTGACTGTTGTGATAAATAATTTGCTTTAAATAATGTTGTGTTTTTAGTTTTTATCAAAACCATACAGGTGTTTAGAAATGGAACGCCTGTGCTCAGGAAATCTTAACGTTTGGGCGGGAGGAGAGCAATATGAACTGATGAAAGTTCGGTAGTCGTACCAGCAAGAGCTTCAATTTACTTTCACTGCTGAAAACACGAATAATGTTACCGTTGGTAAAATAAAACAAAATCTATGCTCTACTTTAGATCTGCGGTGGTTGTGTCAAAGCAGGCGACTAATTATTTAAAAGTAAAACGTCTGCTGTTAAAGTGTGAAATGAAGTTTCTAAATGTGAGTAGTCGCTACTTAAATGTTTTCAATGTTTTCTGGCTGACTACTTTTTCACTGTTTAACTTTGAATGTTGCTATCGGCAACATCATGTACTTAAATTTACTTAATTATGATAATACTAGTAAACATAGCTGCAAGCGGCAATTCCAGAGTTCAAGCCGGCATGGACATTTGAGACTTGAAAGCTGGATAGAATTAAGACCTTTGATAGTTCAGGACACCTGCATCAAGATTATCCACAGGTTTGATGACAATCAGACAGTTGCTCATGCATTTATGTCCAAGTCTTTATTGGGCCACGCTCATCTTTGGAAGCACTGTCACTTCCTATTGGTCATCTGCAGAAACATTTTGGAGACATGCATTAATGGCTTACTTAAAAAAGTCCAGAGTTTGATGATGTTTGATTCAGTGAAGGCTTCTTCACTGATTAACCCTGGCCAAACGTGTCATAGCAGTTATAATAATAATAATAATAAAACCTGCAAACAGTGATGAACGGGCCCTCACACCTTCATGCTACTCAAGGGGGGGGGGCTGGCACGACGCCTTCTGACACGTCAGTTCATTTCTGTCAAAGTTACACATTGCATGCAGGAGTGACTTGGCATATCCTTGATACATAGCTGGAATGACATATCTCACATTTTGTATCACTTCCTCTTTCCACTAGAGGATGTTGGGAGAGAGCACTAACTGTATATCATGTTTTTATACATGAAATACACACCACAGCATGTAACTTTCAGATAAATCGAAAGATAAGTGTTTGATGAGACCTACTTCCTGTCGCCACTAGGTGGCACCATGAGTATCAGGAAGTATGGTTATATTAATGTGGTCAGGGCAGGACTAATATGAATCATCTGAAGTTTGGTGGATATTGGACCATATACGCCAAAGTTATAGCAATCTCAGTTTCATGCCGAGACATTAAAATCAAACCATCTGCAGCAGGCATAAATACCAATGATAATGTCATGTTTGTGTACATCAAATATACACCACAGCATTGAAACTTCAGGCTCATCCAAAAATAAGTGTCTGATAATAGAATAGAATAGAATAGAATACCTTTATTGTCACTATACACAAGTACAATGAGATTAAGAGCATCTCCATCAGTGCAAGCCTATACATAAAATCACAAAAAAAGAGAAAAAAGACAAGATAATAAATAAGATAAAATGGATAAGTTATGTTAACAGGTGAATAAAAAAAAAAAAAAAAAAAAGGTGCATGGTCAGTGTGATATTGCACATTTAAGTAGTCCGTATTGCACAGTAGGCGGTTATGAGGTAGTCTGGGGGAGGGGTTGGGGGGAGGGTGGGGATGTCAGTGCATATTTGAGTTCAGAGTGATGATGGCTTTTGGAAAAAAGCTGTTTTTGAGTCTGTTTGTTTTGGTTCTGATGCACCTGTAGCGTCTTCCTGAGGGTAACAGGTGAAACAGATCAGAGCCAGGGTGGGAGTTGTCCTTGATGATGTTTTTTGCCCTTTTAAGGCAGCGGGAGGTGTAAAAGTCCGTCAGGGAGGGGAGGGGGCAGCCGAGGATTTTCTGTGCAGTTTTAACAACCCTCTGAAGCCCATTCCTGTCTGCCATGGTGCAGCTGCCGTACCACACTGTGATACAGTAGGTCAGCAGGCTCTCAATGGACGAGCGATAGAAGGTCAGCAGCAGTACTAAGAACATAAGAAGTACTTCCTTTTGCCACTAGGTGGCACTATGACTATCACAGTATTTTGTCATATAAATGTGTTCAGGGTGGGACTAAAATTATTCATGTGAAGTTTGGTGGACATCGGACCATTTACTCCAAAGTCATAGCAATTTCCTGTTTCGTGGCGAGACATCAAAATTAAACCCTCTGCAGCGGGCATGGACGCTAATGATATGTCATGTTTGTGTACATCAAATATAGACCACAGCATCGAAATTTTAGGTTAATCCAAAGATAAGTGTCTGATAAGAAGCACTTCCTTTCGACTGAAGGTGACGTTATGACTATCAGGAAATATGGTCATGTAAATGACCAGGTTTTTTTTAGGGGGTAGTTTTTCCTGATCAGCTGTGAGGGTCCAAAGGACAGAGGGATGTTGTATGCTGTAATGCTCTGTGAGGCAAATTGTGATAGTGATATTGGGCCTTATAAATAAAATAGATTGATTGATTGATTGATTGATAAATGTTTCCAGGACAAGTTTGGTGGAGATTGGACCATTTACGCCAAAGTTATAGCAATTTCTTTTTTCATGGCAAGACCTCAAAATGCAACACTCCGCAGCGGGCATGCCATTCAACATTGGGCAGATCTTGTAATAACATTTGGTCACAGCATAGTCAGGCTTACATAAACCAAGTTTGGAGCAAATCTGTTTAGTCTGTAGGTCAAGTTTGTTAAATCACAACACGTATGAAACGCCAAAAATGACCACGGAATACAAAATGGCCAACTTCCTGTTGGGTTCAGGCAGTGGGTCCAGGAGACTTTTTTGTGCATCTGAGCATGATACAGGTATGTACCAAGTTTCGTACATGTCTGTAAAACATGCGGCTGGGGCTGCACTTTAAAGGGCGTGGCCAATCCATTTTGCCACGGCCATTGACTAAACTCCTATCACATGTCCAGGCCTAGACTCTTAAGTAGTGTATAAAGCTTCAGGCAGATTGAACCAAGTACACTTCAGTTAATGCCATTTCCTGTGTTTTGGCGAAACATCCAACTTCACCATGCCGTTTTGGCCACGCCGTTTGGTAACATTTTACCATCTTCACAATATAACATGACCAAGTTCTTAAGGCTTTTATGACCACATTTGAGCTGGATATGGTCAACCTGCTAGGAGGAGCACATTAAAGTGTAAAACATGCCATTTCCTGTCGCCACTAGGTGGCACTATGATTAGCAGGAAAAATGGTTATGTACTTGTGTTCAGGGCAGGACTAATATGACTGATGTGAAGTTTGGTCGAGATCGGACCACTTACGGCAAAGTTATAGCAATTTCGTTTTCTAATGGCGAGACCTCAAAATTCAACGTTCCTCAGCAGGTGCACCATTCAACATTGGGCAGATCCTCTAATAACTTTTGGTCACAAGGTGGTCAGGCTCACATAAACCAAGTTTGGAGCCAATCTGATCAAATCTGTAGGACAAGTTTGTTAAAACACAACACGTGTGAAACGCCAAAAATCAAATCAAATCAATCAAATCAAAACAACTTTATTTGTCCCAAAGGGCAATTCAGTTTGACAGTTCACCAGACCCACAGATATCCATGCATACGATCATACATCCACAGCAGCAATTAATTGATGTCAGTGAGGCCCACAGGCAGCCTCAGCACTACCAGTCGTAAGTCTAATGATACAACAAAAGTACACAAGAATACGCAGCAATAATACACAAGACAATAATAAGTCTGATGAACATCAAAGACAGGATGTAGTACACCACGATAAATACACAAGACAATCACAAGATCTGAGCTGTGAGGGTCCAGAGGACAGAGGGATGTCGTGTGCTGTAAAGCCCTGTGAGGCAAACTGTGATTTGTGATATTGGGCTTTATAGATAAAATTTAATTGAAATGATGATACATCATAAAAAACATCAAAAAAACAGTGCACCCAAGTACACAAGCCAAGAATCCCTCAAGTCACTTCCATAGACTTGGATCAACGTTTAAAAGTCTGATAGCAGACGGGATAAAAGATCTGGAATAGCGATAGTTTTCCTAGATGGAGCTTTAAAGCGACGCCCTGAGGGCATAAGTGAAAACTCAGTGGACAGTATATGGTCATACTGAGCAATGATTCCCTTTGCTTTTTTGACCACATGTTTGTCCCAAAGGGAACTCAAATCTTCCTGCTTCACACCAATTATCTTGGAACAGACCTTTACAATATCATTCAGACAATTTTTATCTCTTGCGCTCATGCCATTAAACCAACAAATGAACGAAAAGTTCAGAAGGCTTTCAATAAAGGGCTGTTTGTGTTCACATCAAATCTTAGCTGGGAATCAAATACTGTTCCCAAGTATTTATATGAATCAACAATGTCTACGTCCTTGCCATGAATGAAGTTTGCAACAGGCTTGGTACGATTCTTGCCAAAGTCAATGATTAGCTCTTTAGTTTTAGACACATTAAGGTCCAGAGAGTTATAGTCACACCAACTGATAAAGGCTGGAAGAGCACTGCCGTGACCTGCTGCTGGACCTTGGAGAAGGGAAAGAAGAACCGTGTCATCAGAAAATTTGACTAAGTAGCCTTCCTCTTTGACAGACCTGCAGCTATCAGTGTATAGAATAAAAAGAAGGGGAGAGAGAACACACCCTTGGGGTGAGCCTGTGTTGGAAATCAGGACATCTGACATGACTCCATTAACTAAAACTCGCTATTTCCTCCCTGTTAAAAAGTTAAGAATTAATAATAGAAGCTGATGAGGTAGATTAAAATGCACACTGAGATGATCGATTAAAATGTGCGGTTGCATCTTATTGAAGGCCGATGAGAAGTTGGCAAACAAGAGTCTAGCATGAGAGTTTGGTATCTCCAAATGTGTGTCAATCTTATTTAGGATTAACAGTTTAGCATCTTCCACCCCCCTCCCAGCCTGATAGGCAAATTGCAAGGGATCCAGATTGCCCACAAACAGGGACACAATCTCATTTTTAAAAATTCTTTCCAAGTGTTTAATAATTAATGATGTCAGGGTGACAGGCCTGAACTCATTCAAATCACTGGCTGTCTTTACTTTAGGAATGGGAACACACAGCTATCAGCACATAATTGAAAATTTTTTGAGAAGACTCCACTAAGCTGATTCGCACAGTGATATAGGACCCGCCCACCAATGGTATCCGGGCCTGCAGCCTTCCTAATATTTGTCCTCTCTAAGAAGGCAGCTACATGCTCCTGCAATATCGCTAAGGATTTTTGGGGTACAAGAGAGTTCCTTAACCTAGAGACATCAGGTTTTTCAAAACGAGAAAAGAAAAAATTAAAACAATTTGACAGATCAGTATCATCAACTCCATTAATTCTGATGTGCCACATCAGTATAGTGATCAATAGATGCCATTGCCTTGATACCCTGCCAGGCAGCCCTCATATTATTGCTGCTGAATTGCATTTCTATTTTCTTTTTGTGCTCTATTTTGGCCTTGAAGATTTCATTTTTAACTTCCCTGGCAACATTCTGCTTTTTCAGAGGGTCCCCTGAGTAAAATGTTCTTTTCTTTTTGTTAAGCAACGATTTAAGCGTCTCGGTCACCCAGGGTTTATTATTAGGATATATAATGACCTTTTTGGTAGGTATAATAGAGTCTACACAAAGGGAGATATAAGATGATACAACATCCGGGACTTAATCAGTATCATCATTACAGGTGTCAAAAAAACAGTCCCAATCAGTACAATCCATAGATGCTTGAAGAGATAAGACAGCATCCTCAGACCAGGTTTTGAGTGTCTTTTCCGTGCGCTCAAGGTGCCTGAAGCAAGGCTTGTAGGTGGGCATTAGGTAGACTCCGTTACATGATGCTCCCAGAGATGGCATAGGAAGCGACTTGTAAGCACCGCCTACCGAGCCATAACACAAGTCCAGGATAGAGTTATTTTTAGTAGCTGCACAAGTCACATATTGTTCATAGGTCTTAAGGGTCGAATCCAGGGAGCAGTGATTAAAATCCCCAGGTATGAATTTAGGTGCCTCTGTGCAGATTGAGTCAAGCCTGTGGGTGACGTCAGCGATCAGCTGCGTCGCCCTAGTAACATTAGCTTTGGGGTGAATGTAAACAATAGTAAGGAAGAGTTGCTGAAATTCTCGAGGCAGGTAATGCAGATGGAGAGAGACAGTCAACAGTTCAATGTCAGACGTACAAAGTCTCTCTTGAACAACAATGGTATTACAGTACCTGTGATAAATGTAAAGACATACGCCTCCTCCACGACGCTTCCCCGTGATGTCAGGCGACCGGTCCAGCCAAAGTGGGCTATGAAACACGCTTATCATTAGATCTTTGTCCCGGTCAGCATCACTAAGCCACATTTCAGTGAAAGCCAAAAGACAGGTTTCTCTGATTTCCTCTTACATTTGACCAAAGCTTCCAACTCGTCTACTTTGTTCCTAATAGACTGTGCGTTGGCGAGCAATATTGTAGGCAGAGGGGGGAGCCTGCGCTGGTTGTCAAGGCTGAGATTTTTCAGTCTCATTATTCTTCTGTTCATCCCATCAGGGGTTTGTGTTGATGTTCATCGATTATTGATATTTATTGGTTATTGACATTTATCGGATGTTGATATATATTGGTTATTGATATGATGTTAATCTGTTTTCTGCACAAACCGTATCGACACCATGAACATCATGAACATATGCTCTGCCTCTTTCAGACAGCTGTACCTTGGGATATGTGGTCGGTGAGTAAAATCTGTCTGTTGGTGTTCAATAAAAGACATTCACTAAATTTATGACCCAGTTTTATTAGGGGGTATAATTTATTTGGAAATAAAAGTATGAATGATGTAAAATCAATCAGTATATTAAATGACAGTACACAAATCTCTGAACATATGAACCATCTTCTGTCCATTTTTTTTAGGCAAACACACAAACAGCTGAGCCTGTAAGTAAAACACAACATCTGTTCTTTATCATCATCATCATTAAAATCTTATGAATTACTGATACGGACGAGTTTTACTTTCAACTCAATTTTGTTTTCGTTTTTTGTCTGTAGAACTTCAGTATATTTACAGAATCATCCACTTGATTCTTGTTTTCCGTGGGTTCTGTTTGCACAAAGATAATTTTATTCACAGAAGTCACAGTTTACCTCAGAGGGTTTGTAACATATAACATTTCTGCGTCATCTCACAGATCCTTTCTTCTGTTGACAGCAGTGTATGTACACCAGGGACGATTGCTGTGAGACAACAAGGGAGGCTGAACTTCCCTTAAAATTTCATAGAAGAAATGGTCAAATATGCACTATTGAACTCAATTAAAATAAGAATTTACTTTGCATTAAACATGCGCTAGGATGCGTTTCACATCATGACTATGATTTTCAAATGTCAGCTGTTTGTCACCAGATTTCAAACGCGACCTCCCTGTCATACATTCTCGTGTTAGCACGGTGGATGCGGAGCCTCCAAGCATTCCTATGAGACAGCGCTGAGCAGGTTTTTTTTCATGCAAAGCCAGATGCTCATTGGATGAAGGCTCAGGTTCCCTGTGAGCTAATGGAGCGGTAGGCAGGAGAGGACGCTTGGTGTCTGCATTATGATTGGAGGCATTGTCTAAAAGGCTGAACCCCTTTGTGATTGACAGCGCTTTGGAAATACACACTGGCATCGGCGACCCCTGTCTTTTGACAGAGTGTTTCCATAAACCATATAGCTCATTTTCACCGTTTGTGCAGTTCATGAGTTTAAATCATCTGAAAATCTTTGAGGTGTGTGTTGCTGTGGTTCTATGTCATGAGTGTGGTTGAAAAACAGATTGAATTAAATGTTCCTTTTATAAGTTACTACTTCGCTACAATATGACACGTTATGATGTAAACTTAAAGTGAGCCTCCCCTGTTTGAAAGACCAGCAGCCGCCACTGATGTACAGTATATGTGAAAATTGATATTAAACTTATTTTGACGCAGGTGAATCTTGTCTCTTCAGAGATATCGACTTAGTCTTAATTTACCCAGAATTCACAGCGATAGGGTTCTACTGACAGCAGTCAGGAACATGTTTTTTAATAAGTTATGATCAGTCTGTCTTTGTGTAACCAGTCCTTGGATTCTCACATCGTTCCTATCTTTTGTCTGTGTCTTTGTCTTTGTCTTTGGGCGGGGGCGGGGTGACACTTTAATCCTACAATCCCTGCTTTTCCCGAGCAGGCTGCAGATGATGGCTTCGTCGCAGACTGGTCCGCTGACTTTGGTTCATTGTCAGCAAATGGAGATGCTGCTTCAGGAGCCGAGGCCCCTGCTGTAGGGCTGGAGAGGGCACAGGGCGGGGCACAGGGCGGGGCACAGGGTGGGGCTCAGGGCAGGCCCCAGGCAGATGACTGGCAGCCAGGTGCAGACACAGCTACTACACATCCTCAGGACAGTGAGCCAACCACAGCAGCTAAAGATGAGGTTAGCAGTTGGAACTCTCAAAGTAACCACGACCTTCATCCCTCTGCAGTGAGAGAGGATGAAGATGAGACAAGACATGCAGATTCCGTGGGAGATACAGCAGGGCAGGAAGACCGCAGGAAGTCTACCCCAGGTCTTATATTCACCAATGAGTACGGTGAACAGATTGAGGACAGTACAGAGGACAGAGTAGACAAGTGGTCCAGGTCTCCAGATGGGTCTGGGTCTGAATATGAGACTGCTGAGGAGTGGGGTGATGGAGGTCAGGGTGGAGGCTGGGCAAGTGCAGATGATGAACTTTGTTATGAAGATCGTTCTCCAGTGAACGTCTCAGAGGGGTGGGGATCTGAAAACAATGGTGTAACAGCAGATTGGTCTCAGATGGTACGAAACATTTCCCCAGAGAGCAATGCAGCAGACAGAAAGTGTTCAGGTGAAGAAGAGCCAACAGAAAACCAAACTGATGTCACATCAAGTTGCAGAAAACATTCTGAAAGTCAAGGGGAAGGACAGAAAAGCATTTTCAAATCTGAAACACAGGGAGGAGGTGTGTTTGATTCAGTGACCTCAGCTGAAACACAGGGAGGAGGTGCATTTGATTCAGATCCTTTTGCTGAAACACAGGGAGGAGATGCGTTTGATTCAGTTCCCTCAGCTGAAACACAGGGAGGAGGTGCATTTGATTCAGATCCTTTTGCTGAAACACAGGGAGGAGGTGCATTTGATTCAGATCCTTTTGCTGAAACACAGGGAGGAGGTGCGTTTGATTCAGATCCTTTTGCTGAAACACAGGGAGGAGGTGCATTCGATTCAGTTCCCTCAGCTGAAACACAGGGAGGAGGTGCATTTGATTCAGATCCTTTTGGTGAAACAACAGGAAGAGGTGCGTTTGATTCAGATCCTTTTGCTGAAACACAGGGAGGAAGTGCGTTTGATTCAGATCCTTTTGCTGAAACACAGGGAGGAGGTGCATTTGATTCGGTTCCCTCAGCTGAAACACAGGGAGGAGGTGCATTTGATTCAGTTCCCTCAGCTGAAACACAGGGAGGAGGTGCATTTGATTCAGTTCCCTCAGCTGAAACACAGGGAGGAGGTGCATTTGATTCAGATCCTTTTGGTGAAACACAAGGAAGAGGTGCATTTGATTCAGATCCTTTTGCTGAAACACAGGGAGGAGGTGCGTTTGATTCAGATCCTTTTGCTGAAACACAGGGAAGAGGTGCGTTTGATTCAGTTCCCTCAGTTGAAACACAGGGAGGAGGTGTGTTTGATTCAGTTCCCTCAGTTGAAACACAGGGTGGAGACACGGAGGGTGGTTTTGAATTTGATCTATTTACTGAGACCTCGGGAAAAGATAGAGTTGGGTCCACTGTGAATGCGAGAGGTGGGTGGGATACAGACTTGTTTGCCAGCAGTTTTCCAGAGGCCTTTTCAGGGACTGAAGGTAGTCACAGCAGTGGCTTTGACTCTTCTGTCACCCAACAAAACTCAGCGTCTGCTGCTGTGTCTGGAACGGCAGAAGCAATCAAAGATGTAAATGTTACCAGAATTCACAAAGAACCAGAAAATTCAGACATGTCCGAAGATGAAGCTGCAAACCGGAGATTTGGAAAGTTGTACCAAGAGCTAGATACAGAAAAGGAAGAGGTACTTGACGTCCTGCAGTCCTCAGTGTGGTAGATTAGAGTAGACTTTCTGTCGTCTACCCTCCCACAGATTGAGAAACAGTGAAAGTAGTTGTCCTGAAACCTGGATCCCAGCCTGAGCTCCTTCTCCTGCCTCCCGCTTGCATTGTCTGCTTGTTCATTCCATACTTTTATTTTCACATCAAATCAATCTCCACTACTCATCTAAGACTTGTTTTACCTGAATGCTTCAAATGCTAATGAATGTTTTTGCGATTTAATTTAGGTGACCAATGCATTTAATGGATTCTCGCAGGTAATTTTTTAAACTAAATTTTTTTTTTCTTTTTAGTGAAGTGAACTTCATTTGTATGGCTCTTTTTGTCGAGCCAAAACATTGAAATCTGTAGTTTGTCCTGATGACAGTGATCACAGCATGCATCACAATTGAATTCCAGACTGTTCAGAGTAACGTCAGTCCACAAGAAGTTTTTATTTTAGCTTGATGCAATTTTTGACTGTTGCTTTTAGCATTCAGCCTTCCAGCTGTAAGTTTCAGTATTTCAGACAGCAGTTAACTTTCAGTGACCAGTGTTTATTTTCTACCTAACTTATCAGCTTTATCTTTGAATGGAACAGGGCTACTGTAGAGGTCACAGCAGAGGTCAAAGGTCACTTCGAAGGTCAAAGGTTACTGTAGAGTTTTGGTGTATTAGACATTGACCTCACTTAACCAATCAAACCCTCAGAAGTCTTGTTTTCAGTAATGTCCTCTATCTTAATGTTCTCTGAAGATTCTCCTCTTCTTTATGAATGGTTTATAATCATGTGTTTGCAGGTCTTGATTGTCAGTTGTGACTCTTCTTCTTTTCAATTTTCAATGCCTGCGCTTCGAAGGATGCCACTGTCCCATCATTTTTTGCTGATTTTGATAAGATGGTGAGTTTTAAATGTCATCATGTGACTTTGAATGCTGTGTTAATGTCATATATGTACTGTTATTTGCTTAATTTGGATGATAACAGACGTGAAACTTTTCTACTTATTGTTTGTTCTCAAGTGTTTTTTTAACCTCAAAAATATAATCTGAAAGGTTTTCTTCTAATTGTAACAATAACTCTAGTATAACTGGTTTGGGATTTACATCATGGTGTTAGTTCATAACAGTGGACCAGCACTGACAAGCATCAGTATCCATTTCTTTGAACAGAGAGTAGTGCAAATATCAAAGATGGATCCAATCCTGTCCTATAAGCAATTTTCATCTGCAGAGAAATTCCTACACAATGTCTAACTTTAACTAAATAAATAAGTGTTTCGGTACCAGACGCCTCTCAGGCAAACTGTTAGCAGATGATGAGGACCAGTGCAGCACACCCAGATGATATCAGAGTCCATGTAGGAAGGAAGTATTTTGCTGCTTGGAGAAATCAGGCTGTTAGTTTGAGACCCGAGCAGGCAGTTGGATGAGCATGAAGAAATCCAACACTTTGGCTGGTGTCTGCAGTTCAGATCACAGGCTGGCTTTTTCAGTCCAATAATAGGGGTTAGCTGTTCTGTTGGCATAGATGCATGTAGGTCATACTTCCACCAGGTGGAGGGCAGGTGGCTGTAGGAGATCCTGAACCGCCCTGACTCCCTGCTGGATCACCAAATGTTGTGTTGCTGCCATTACACAGATTAGACCCAGTGCTTGCTTCCTGCCGCCAAAGTAGAGCCCATGTTCTGGAGCTGAGGCCAGTTTTAGTGTCAGTGCGTGTGCTCTTGTGTTTGGGGCGAGGTGAGAGCCCAAGAAAAAAATTCAATAAACAACATTGGAAAAACCTATTTGATTAAATAGGTAACCCATAAATTAAATGTCTAAAGTGCTAAATGCTGAAGTGCATTCTCAACATGACAGTTATCACATGACCTTCAAAGACTGTGGACATCAAGGAAGTGTCAGTGCTGGATGTTTAAAAGCTGACGTTACATAAATGTTTAAGAAGAAGGTGCAGTCGCAGGAAAAGGTGGAAAAATAACAGCAGGTTTAGTAAATGTAATTTATCATGATATATGAAAGATGTGGAATATTGTAAGACTCGCCCCATGTATGGAAAGAATCGGTGGGTTTGTTTACTAGCGCCATAAAATTAAATCTGTTATTACTAATACTATCTATGTTCTCTATAGTGTGACTGACCAGCATGCTGCCAACATGTTGCTAAATGTGTCCAGGCAGAACACTTACGAACTTAAGTCCTACATCAGAGACTCATACCATGACCACGTAACCATGACCATCAAACTGTGACCACTAAACCATGAGCAAAACCCTGTGACCAACACACCATGACCACCAAACTGTGACCACCCAACCATAACCACCAAACCAAGACCACCAAACCAAGACCACCAAACTGTGACCCACTAATCATGACCACCAAGCTGTGACCATCTAACCATGACCACCAAGCTGTGATCACTAAACCATGACCACCAACCTGTGATCACCAAACCATGACAACCAAACTGTTACCACCGAACCATGACCACCAAACTGTGACCACCCAACCATAACCACAAAACCATGACCACCAAACTGTGACCACCAAACCGTAACCACCAAACTCTGACCACCAAACTATGACCACCCAACTGTAACCACCAAACCATGACCACCAAACGGTAACCATCAAACCATGACCACCAAACCGTAACCACCAAACCATGACCACCCAACCGTAACCACCAAACCAAGACCACCAAACTGTGACCCCCTAACATGACCATCAAACTGTGACCATGTAACCATGATCACCAACCTGTGACCCCCTAATCATGACCATCAAGCTGTGACCATGTAACCATGACCACCAAACTGTGACCACCCAACCGTACCCACCAAACTGTGAACACCAAACTTTGACCACCATACTAATGGTTTGGCAGCTACACATGAAGCGTTACAGCCCTTGCTGGTATATGATAAAGATATTTTTAACATATTTACGTTTTGTTTTTATATAATTCATTAATAAATAATGTAGTTGTGACATCAGCTCTGTTCTGCCTGTCATCATTTCTTTTCCATGTTGTGTATGTAACTGTGAGGAGGGACTGAATGCTGATGAAGTTTAAGATGAAGAACATGAGCAGATACGAGGGCAGGACTGGTATTAATGAGCAGTCAACTGAGATGTTCAGAATTCTTTAATTGAATTTGATTTTAAAAGGTCACATTTGAACAGTTTTGTGTTTGATCGCCATGTTTTTTTACAAAAGAACAAAGTCACTGCTGAAACAACTGAGGCTCCAGAAGCCTTGGATACAGAAGCTTCTGAAGAACAAGACAAACCTGCAGCTCCCCCTGCTGGTAAGGAACCTGCAGCTCCGTCTGCTGGTGAGGAACCTACAGCTTCTTCTGTTCGTGAGGAAACTACAGCTTGCTCTGCTGGTGAGGAACCTACAGCTTCCCCTGCTGGTGAGGAACCTACAGCTTGCTCTTCTGGTGAGGAACCTACAGCTACCTCTACTGGAGACGAGGAGGAGGAGGAACCTACAGCTGGTGAGGAACCTCCAAGTTCTCCTGCTGGAAAAGAGATAGAAGAACCTCCAGTTCTGTCGGTTGGTGATCAAGATACAGGAAGTTCTGTCAGCGTGACAGAGAAGAAATCTGATGTGAGTTAACAAGTTAATCACAATATCTCACTGCATCCTCCTCTTCATCATCACCATCATCATCACCATTGTTATGATCATCTTTGTCATCATCATGATGACCATCATCATCATCATCATCATCATCACCACCACAACCACCACCATCATCATTATGACGACCATCACCATCATGTGTGAATCATTAAATTGTGTATTTACATTAGAACTTATTGAATTGAGTTTATCGTTTATATCTGTTGTTGTTTTGAGTTCCTCTCTGATTTTGTGTCTTTGAGTTTGTCTCTGATTTCGTGTCTGTGAGTTCGTGTGTCTGAGTTGGTCTCTTTGAGTTGGGCTCTTTGAGTTTGTCTGTTTGATTTTGTCTCTGAGTTCGTCTCTTTGAATTCTTGCCTTTGATTTTGTCTCTGTGAGTTTGTCTCTTTGAGTTTGTCTCTTTGATTTTGTCTCTGTGAGTTTGTCTTTTCTTAGTGAATGATGTCATTAAATGTTATTTTTTGTCCAAAGTTGACTGTTGGATCTCCTGGAACTGAGAAGGCGGAGCTTGGTGAGGTGTGTAGTTCTGCTCTGAGTGTAGTTTTTGTTATTAGTAAATAATGGATGTTTGTTTATTGTTGTTAAAGGTGTGTTACTGTGAAAAAGAGACATCCTTGATGCAGTGCTCAGATTCAAGACAACATGACAACATCTTTTATGTTGTAGTTACAAAATACTTAAATTGAACTTTTTACAGTTATGACAGGTGTTGATGTTAAAGGTTTGTAACTAATCCTGGAATTAAAATTTCTTGATTAACAATAATTTGTCAATGTGTGGAAATTGTCTATTATAAGAATATTTATTTCTGACTTAAATACATTGTTATTGTTTGTTGAGGTTACACTGTGTACTGTGATGACCCCTACGCTCCATTAGCTGATGTTTTATTTCTAATATTAATGAAGTGAAAGACTGCAGCAGAATCTGTGATGCTAACAGCTATTGACCACTGTGATTCTGAAAAAGTTTCTGTTCCTGTTTTAATGAAATGATTTCTGTGATTCGGCACAGATTCCTCCTGTGGATGAAGCAAAACCATCTCCAGATGAAGCAGCTCCATCGGTAACTCTCACTTTGCTTTGATTGTGACCATTAATACAAAAACAAAAATCACTAAATCAGAACCCGTCATTTCATCAGTCCTGAGTGAGTATAATGAAACATTTTCCCCAATCAAAAGTGTCTGTCTGTCCATCCATCCATCCATCCATCCATCCATCCATCCATCCATCCATCTCTCTCCAGTGCAGTGTAATCCTGTCAGTTAATTCATCTTGTTCAGTTAATTTAGTCCTTTGTTGCTGCTGGTTTATAATCCTACATGTTTTCTGACGGTTCTGGTGATCTATCATTACTGGTTGTGGAGTGATTTAACTAATATTTAAATTACTTTTAATTGAACACCATCCTATAACAACTAAAAAATGCTTGATAAAAATACAAATGTGGAGTTTAAACTATAAAAAAAATGTGTTTGAGAATATGAACATAAATATACTGATTAAACATCCTCAGTAAAGTATATCATGATATTGCTTATTATTGTAAATTAGGAATAGTAAGATAAAGAGATGATACAAAGGATAATGACTAACTCGAATGTAAATGTGAAGATTGAGGCCCTTGAAAGTTTTGGAAATAAGTTCTGACTTTTCTACATCGTCATTTTGTGTGTGTCTGGATCACGTTTTTCTTCTTTATTATTATCATTACTGAGAGAAAGTAAAAAGTTATTCATGTGACAACTAAATGTTTTTTTTTATCTTCTGTAGGAAAAGATGCCAATCCCCTCTGTTGTGATTGAGCCTGCCTCCAGTAATGAAGGCGATGATGACCGTGATGCTGACATCATCTCTCCCACTGCCATCAGTGACAACGGTGTGACAGCTGGAAACCAGCCTATCAAACACATGAGTCCAAGTGGTGGAGTGTCGGGACTTCCTGATGACTTCCTGTACAAGGTGTGTTTCGTCTAGATACTAACAGCTGACAATCAGCTGAAATCAGCAAATTGAAAAATACATTTGTATTATATTGTTATTATCATTTTGTAAAGAAATGGTTACCATGATTAAGTGGATAATGGAGTGTTTCTCTCTGCAGGTGGAGACAATGCACGACTTTGAGGCTGCGAATTCAGATGAGCTCGAGTTGAAGAGAGGTGATATAGTGTTGGTGGTTCCTACGGCTTCAGTAGAGGATCAGGTGAGAACAACTGGTGACCCATACAAGCCAAGTAGTTTAAGTCCAACAGCATGCTGAAAGGAAGAGATGAAGAGTGTTGACAGTGATGTTTGTGTTTGTTGTTGTAGGATGCCGGCTGGCTCACAGGGATCAAAGAAAGTGACTGGTTAACACTTGGAGCTGGTGCTCACAGAGGACTATTCCCAGAAAACTTCACTCAGCGTTTGGAGTAAGAACTGTATGCAGCTGAGTAGAAGTTCAAGACATTGTTGTCCAAGCTGTCCTGTCAGCATGTAGCCAACCCCAGAAAAAACCCTTTTAACCTGCTGCAGCTGTCTGCTGGACAAGTTACAGCTTCCTGTGGTAGACGAAACTTCAGAAAATCACGCTTAATAAGTACTACTATTCCCAGGATAACTGAAGATTAAAAGCATGATGTTAAAAGTGTGGTCTACCCTCCTCTGGAATTAAAATGTTTTTTGTTTTTGTTTGGGTTTTTTGCTGTTGAAAGAAAGACAAAAACATGTATGATGTATTTATTGGGAATGTTGCAATCTCAACATGTTCACGCCTACAAAAAGCAGAAAAAAAATGTTGCAGAAGAAAAAAAAAAGAATTGTAGCTTTTTTGCACCGAGTGTGTTGTACTGATTTTGTTGCTCTGCTGTGGAATATATCAGAATCTGTAGTGCTGTGATCTATTTAAATGTCACTGAGTGTTTCATGAAACTCCTGATTTTTCTTTCCAGATGTTATGACTGTTTCCTTTGAATCACTGTTAGTGTATTTCTGTAACATCATGGTTGGTTGAGTGAGTGTGTGTGTGTGTGTGTGTGTGTGTGTGTGTGTGTGTGTGTGTGTGTGTGTATGGGGTGATCTTTCCTTTGGTACATGTGGTGATGATTTAAGTCACTGATGAGTGTTGCTGTGTTTTTGCCAAAATAATATTGATATTTGTCACTTGAGTATTGGCAAATGAACCAGTGCACATTCAGAATGATACTGTTTAATATTTTATGAAAATGAGTATTTGAAGATAAAAAGTCTAAAGATTCTGCCCACTATTGCAAATGTCTCTGTATAGCTGTAGAAGTCACGTCTAATGAAAAATTATATTTGCGAGAAACAGAGTAAAGTATAAGTCATTTTAATGTCATCAGCTATTTTAAGTATATTATCACAGGGAAGGTGTCAACAAATGCAATATGCAATCTATGTCATCAGTAAATTGCAGGTCTCCATATTTCAACAGTTCCGTAGATCAACAAATATGATGTCAATTCCTTTGACAGTGAAATGAAATCTTAATGTAGACATTTTTGTGATGTACATACCATAAACATTTATGTCAATATCAATAAAGACTTAATAGTGAAAAAACTTGTCAGTTTTGTTGGGTTGTCCACAGTTAAGTCTTCAGCAATATGAGTGATTTGAGAAATTAGATCATAAATCACTCTCATGCTGTGTTCCCACCAAACGTGATGAACATGATTTACTCGTGCGAGTAAATGAAAATTCATCATGCTACTCACTCGATTTTGGATGGGTTAGGGGTTTAAAACTATCACGATGACTCCCCCCGCCTGGTCCAACGACTCGGCAGTTGAGACTGGGGAGTCAAAGGCAATGCACTGGGCGGCGCCCGTCATCCGCAGCTCTCTATCCTATTGTTCCTTCCAGCTTGTTGTTTGTGTGTCATTAAAGGTTTCCTATTTATGGGGATAAGGGTATTGACTTGTAGGTTTTCTCTACTATCCAAACCGGATTGTTGTAATTTGTGTTAATAGATGTCTTGATTGTAGCTTCCCTGTTGAGTTGTAAGTTTTATCAACTGTCTTTAATTTGAGGTGTGTGGCTGTTATGGGTTAGGATAGGGGACTGTACCCCATCCCCTGTTAAAGGGGAAGGGCGGTGCACCGTCCATCCTCCCAGGAGCACCCCAGCCATACTCACCCCCCCTGTATTTGTTATGGCGTTTTCTGCCATATTGGACTGTTGTCCAGGCACCATCAGCCATGGTTGTGTAGTTGTATGTGGTGTTTTTTTATGGTTTTTTTTTTTTTTTTTTGTATATTTTTATGTATTTTTTTTATTGTTTTTTTATGTTTAATGTGAGTGTGTGTGCACGTGTGTACTGTTTTTATTTTATGTGTATGTGTCCTTTAATATTGTGTTTTGTGTGTATGTGTCCTTTAATATTGTGTTTTGTGTGTATGTGTCCTTTAATATTGTGTTTTGTGTGTATATGTCCTTTAATATTGTGTTTAGTGTGTGTGTGTGTGTGTGTGTCCTTTAATATGTGTGTTTTGTATGTAAGTGTCCTTTAATATTTGTGTTAAATATTCCTCTGGGGTAGCCTTTGTTATATAAAAAATATCAACAAAGTAAAGAAACAATAGTGGAAATGAAAATATAAATTATAGAAAAATAAGGAGTAACAGAAAGCGCTTTCCCGAAAGGGGAAAGGAAAATTTGTAAAATAAAAAGGAGGAGGGTGAGGTTAGGAGTTAGGGGACTGAACAGGAACCACGGCTGTGGTTCCCGAAGTGCACGGTCCATCACTATGGATGGCCCCTCGCCCATCCCCATCTTCTGTGTTTAGGTTTTATTGAGCGGTGTATTTATTTAATAACGTAGTTGTTTTTATAGTTTAAAATTATTTATTTTTAAATTAAAGTTTATATCAAGTATAATTTTGCTTCTTTTCTGTTTTTGCTGTTTTTTATTTTTCCATTTTTTTAGGTTGTTTTTGTTTTTTGTTGTTTGGCTTTTGTATATTGTTGTTGGTATATGTGTTGTATTTAACCTTTATATTGTTGTTTGTATATGTGTTGTATTTAACCTTTTTGTTTTGTTTTTCAGGTGGCTGTCGCGACGTTTCGTCTGGATTGGGACTTCTTCAGGCTTAGCCGACCTTCAGGTAAGTGTATAGGTAAGTATGGTAGGGAGATGTTGCTCCCTCCAAGGTTTGTGCCAAACTAAATGTGTCTTGTGCTTGTCTCCCTTTTATACTCTCCCCTGTGTGTCAACTATGTCATATATGAATTAACTTGTTTTTAGCTTGTGTTTTTAACTAATTGTGTTTTTTAGCTTATATTTCTTATGACTTTAGTGTCTTTTAATTATTTGTGTTACTTTTATGAACTTGTTTGTCTTAAATGTACTTTTTTAGCATAATTTATGAACTTGTTAGGGTTAGGGAAGGGGAACTGAACCCGTCCTCCGTAGGGGACAGGGGGCGCACGGGCCTTCCCCCAGGACCCTCCGCCATCCTGGAACCCCCAGTTACTTTGACGGGGGCGCTGGCCACGTCTACCATAGCGGACAGTGGTCCAGCCCCCTCCGTCATCCCAAGACCCCATGTTGGGTTCTTTTAGATTGTTTTTTGTATTGTTTTTTTAAGCTTTGTTATACTATTGAAATAATATTTAAATATTTATAGATTTTTAATGCAATAAAATAATGCTTATGAAATAAAATTTATAATAATTTAAATGAGAGTGGGTTAGGGTTAGGGTTAGGAGTTAGGGGACTGAATAGGAACCACGGCTGTGGTTCCTGAAGTGCACGGTCCATCACTATGGATGGCCCCTCGCCCATCCCCATCCTCTGTATTTAGGTTTTATTGAGCGGTGTATTTATTTAATAACGTATTTGTTTTTATAGTTTAAAATTATTTATTTTTAAATTAAAGTTTATATCAAGTATAATTTTGCTTCTTTTCTGTTTTTGCTGTTTTTTATTTTTCCATTTTTTTAGGTTGTTTTTGTTTTTTGTTGTTTGGCTTTGTGTATTGTTGTTTATATGTGTTGTATTAACCTTTATTTTCTCTTTTTCAGGTGGCTGTCGCGACGTTTCGTCAGGATTTGGACTTCTTCAGGCTTAGCCGACCTTCAGGTAAGTATATGGGTAAGTATGGTAGGGAGATGTTGCTCCCTCCAAGGTTTGTGCCAAACTGAATGTGTCTTGTGCTTGTCTCCCTTTTATACTCTCCCCTGTGTGTCAACTATGTCATATATGAATTAACTTGTTTTTAGCTTGTGTTTTTAACTAATTATGTTTTTTAGCTTATATTTCTTGACTTTAGTGTCTTTTAATTATTTGTGTTACTTTTATGAACTTGTTTGTCTTAAATGTACTTTTTTAGCATAATTTATGAACTTGTTTGTCTTTAAATGTACTTTTTAACCCTGTAAATAAACTATTTTCCCTATGAATTGTCTTTGTGTTTTTACTAATTAATGAATTTATTTAACCTTACTATCCTTCTTCCCTTTCCTTCTTCCTTTCCTTCCCTATGCTCATCCTCCATCCTTTACCTCTAACCGGTGACTGTTATTTTTAACCTTGCGTACCTCGTATATACTTTGGCCTATACTGGGGGGATCACTGCCAGCGGCACTATACGGAACTATTTGTGATGACCTACTTGGCTCATCATGGGGACCTCTAGGGTCAATTTACGGGTCAGGGTTAGGGTTTGGGGACAAGTAGAGGGTTGGGATTAAATTAGGGGGGTTAGGAAAAAAGAAATGTTGGACTCCACCATCCGGTAGGATGGTGGAGTCAGTGCACTCTCCATCCAGCCCGTCCAGGTATGGGACAATGCCCTCCCCCCCACACCAGTGAGAGACATCCAGATGAAAACAAAATTATAAAATAGAATGTGTTTATTTTATTATTTAAATACATGTGTAAAAATGTACATACATGTAAACAATAGGACAAAATAAAAATTCAAATTCAAAAACGGGTAATAAAGAATGGGTTGGGGTTAGAATAAAAATATGTGAGGGTTCAATAAGGTTAGGATAGGGGAACTGAGCCCTTCTCCCCTTACGAGGGAAGGGAGGTGCACGGTCCTTCCACCCGAAGGACCCCCCATACCCCTGGTCCCATGTACCTTGGCGGGTGGGCTGGCGTCTCCTGCCATAGCGGACCTCCGTCCACCCACCATCCATGTTCGTTGTTTTTATTAATGTAGGCTTTGTTATATTTATTTGTTGTTTTTAATGTGATTTGTTATGAAATGAAATGAAAATGTTATTTATATATTTATTTATCTTCAAAATAAAATACAAAACCTACAAATAAAAGCGCTCCCCAATTAGGAGAGGATAGAAATTATTTTTTGATAAAAAAAGAACTGAAAGTGCTTTCCTAAGTTGGAAAGAAAAATTTGTTTTTAAAGAGGGTTAGGGGGTTAGGGTTAGGAATTGGGGATAGAAATCCCCTCTCCAGTTATGGAGAGAGGATGGTGCACTGTCCATCACTCCCAGGACATTCTGACCATGCTGACCCCCTGAAATGTCCACCACCCTAAGGTGGTGGGTGTTCAAAAAATTATAGCTTAATAGCCATTAGTAGTGGTCGGCTCTGCGCAACGTTTCAGTCCTACTGGACCTTCCTCAGGCGCACCGACCGTAAAATATTAAACCTTTTTGGCTTTGCATGCTCCCTTCTGTCTTTTCTCCTTTCCCTTTCTCCCTTCCAACCTGTTCTCCTCTTCCCTTCTCCCTTCTGTCTAGCTCTCTGTCCTTCACCCTGTATTTATACTGTCTGTAAGCTCCGCCCTGTCAACTATGTTATGTTTGTCTAATGTGTTTTTTTAACTTGTTTTTAGCTTTGTTTTTACTCAATTTGTATTTTAACTTGTGTTTTTTAACTTGTTTGTTTTTAATATTTGTATTAATGTTGTTTTTAACTTTATTTTGATCAAATTTGTATTTTTAGCTTGTTGTTTTTAACTTATTGTATGATGTATTTATCTTTTTAACTTGTTTGTTTTTAATATTTGTATTGATGTTGTTTTTAACTTTGTTTTGATCAAATTTGTATTTTTAGTTTGTTGATTTTAACTTATTGTATGATGTATTTATCTTTTTAACTTGTTTGTTTTTAATATTTATACTAATTGTTGTTTTTTAACTTGTTTGTGACCTTTTTTTTTAATAAAATATATACCCCAATGAATTTTGTCTGTGTGTTTATTGTGTCTAATTAATTAATTTGTTTACCCTTCTATCCTTTTCCTTCTTCCCTTCCTATTTCCTTTCCCTTTTTTTCTTGTTTCCATCCTTCACCTTTAACCGGCTTTTGGTTTAATTTAACCTTGCGTACCTCGTGTTTCTTTTGGCCTAAACTGGTGGACTAAGCCAGTGGCTCGACACGGAAATATATTTAAATGTAAATGGCCTACTTGGCACATTTATGGGACCTCTAGGGTCAACTTGCGGGTTAAGGTCAGGGTTTGGGTTAAAGATTGGGGTTGGGAATTAAATAGGGATTAGTTAGAGGTAGGGGGTGGGACCACAATGGGGTTAAATCAATGTAGGGGTAGGTAAGGTCAGGGTCAGAGGTCAAATTAGAATTTAATAGGGGTTAGGTACCTTAGGTTTAGGCATGGGGAGGGGTGGTTAGGATTAGGTTTAGGATAATGGGGTAGGGGGATATAAAAGGGTTAGGGTTAGGTGTTTAAAACTATCACGGTGACTCCCCCCGCCTCGTCCGTCGACTTGGCAGTTGAAACTGGGGAGTCAAAGGCAATGCACTGGCCGGCGCCCGTCATCCGCAGCTCTCTATCCTATTGTTACTTCTAGCTTGTTGTTTGTGTGTCATTAAAGGTTCCCTATTTATGGGGATAAGGGTATTGACTTGGAGGTCTTCTCTACTATCCAAACTGGATTGTTGTAATTTGTGTTAATAGATGTCTTCATGGTACTATATTAGTGTGTGATTGTAGCTTCCCTGTTTCTGGGATTAAGGTTGTTGAGTTGTAAGTTTTATCAACTGTCTTTAATTTGAGTTTTGTGGCTGTTATTAATGGATCAAGGTCCCTGGTATTGTGGCAACTAGAAATAGGGATGTGGTAAGTTGTTTGTTTTTTGTACCTATATGGTTTTAAGTTAAGACTAAATCTAAATTTCAGGACACATCGTCAGTAGTGGACCTCAGGATCACAGAGTGTTTCGGCCATTATCACTAGACACTCTCACCCAAGGAGGGCCCAGCCGAGGTTGATCATGCCTCGGTGTGTGTCCAGTAGCCAATCTGTCATTTTAGCAATTCCTCCAATGAGGTTAGGTTTAGGAGAGGTCAAGGTAAGGTGTTCCTCCAGTGAGGTTAGGTTTAGAGGAGATTGTGGTTGAGTCTAAAAAATCCTACAATGAGGTTAGGTTTAGGAGAGGTTAGGGTAAGGTGTTCTTCCAGTGAGGTTAGGTTTAGAGGAGATTGTGGTTGAGTCTAAAAAATCCTACAATGAGGTTAGGTTTAGGAGAGGTTAGGGTAAGGTGTTCCTCCAGTGAGGTTAGGTTTAGGGAAGGTTGTGGGTGAGTTTAAAAAAAAATAATTCTACAATGAGGTTGGGTTTAGGAGGGGTTGAGGTAAGGCGTTCCTACAGTGAGCCTAGGTTCGGGGTTGAGTGTGGTTGAGGTTAGGCCTCCTAAGCGTTTGCTGCGATGGGTAGTTGATGTGGAAATCGAGTTGATGCAGGTCTAGTGAGGTGTTGGTTGAAGTTGTATACTTACCGCTGAAAAGGCATGAATCTTGAAAATCCTACAATGCGGTTAGATGTAAGAGGAATTAAGGTGAAATATTCCTACAGTGAGGTTAGATATGTTTGAGGTTTAGCTTCTCTTAAGTGAGTGATGTGAAAGTTGAGTTAGGTGAGGTTGGTGCAGGTCCAGTGAGGTGTTGGTTGAAATTGCCTACTTATCGCCTGGCCGGCCTGAATCATTTGTTATCACCGTTAGGTTGCCCTGATCCAGTCGTACAGGCCTGAAGGATAAATTTGGATTTCTGTCTCTCCCTAGATGAGGTGTGTTAAGCCCGTAGTCTAAAACCCAGGCGTCCCCCCTCAGGAATGACCAGGACCAGCCCCGACAGAGCGGTGCCTTCCCAGTCACCCCAAGGGCCGGAAGGACCGAAGCCAGCCGAGACGAAGCTCTGCCTCCTCGGTCCCCCAAGGACCCCATACTACTTCCCCGTCCAAAATTAATTAATTAATGAGAGCATTCTCTGTGCCCCTTACACCGCACGACCCCAGAGAAAGTCTGTTCCATTTCCTGTGTCCCGTACACCGCACAACCCCAGGAAAGGGGGATAATGACAGATGGCCAGACGCCATAAGGTGTCCGTTACCAAAGTGTATCATCAAGCCGTTGTTGGGACACTGTTAAAAGCTATTCCCCTGAGTGTTAGACTCTCTCATGGTCTCGGTGAAGGTTTTCTACCCAGAGTGCCGTTTTATGCTAATTAGCAGGAATTAAAGTGTTTTTAGTGAATAACTTTTGAACTAAAGGTGCTACGTTTTTGAATTTAGCATAAGTGTACCCGGAAGTGGGTGTGGCCAAGCGAACGAGACCGTCCCCGAGCTTCTACGACTTCAGGAAGTGTCCGAAAATGGCATCAGTTGGTGGTTTTTTTGTTGTAACTCCGCCTCTATACGTCCGAATCCCACGAAGAGTCACATGTTGTTCAAGTAGAAGTGGAGTAAGCCGTTGAAGTTGTTTCTGAGATCTTGCAGAGGATAGGAGGGTGAAATCTTCCATTGCAGCCTTCTGTTGTCTTGTTTTTGGTCATCTTCAGAGTGAAGTCTTTCTGTTGTAGTCTTCTTGTGTTGTATTTAAAGAAAGAGTGTGGGAAGAGGTAGAGTCAGGGAGAGATGCCTGAAAGGGCAAAACTCTCCCCCGCCGGACCGGGCTGTACACTCTACCTCCCCCCGTCACCCAAGCATCTTGGGAGTGGAGGATAGGAGAGTGAAGTCTTCTGTTGCAGTCTTACCTGTGCGTCGTTGTTAGTTTCTGGCCGAAAGGAGCATAGTCTTCTTGGAGCGAGGTCTTTTATTCCCGTCCTCTTGCGCTGTGTCCTAAACTAAATGGGAGAAGAGTGTGGTGGAGGGTAGAGTCAAGGAGAGATGCCTGGAAGGGCAAAACTCTCCCCCGCCGGACCGGGCTGTACACTCTACCCTCCTCCACTCTCCCAAGCATCTTGGGAGAGGAGGATAGGAGAGCGAGGTCTTCTTCTTGCAGTTTTCTTGTGTCAGGTGTTCAGCCGAGGGAGTGAAATCTTCCACTGTGGTCTTGTGTTTGAGAAAACCATTCAAGCGAAGGAGTAACGTTACTGGAGTTGAAAGAGAGCTCGCATCGTCCGAAGGCTCTGGCTGGTTAGGTGTTTAAAACTATCACGGTGACTCCCCCCGCCTCGTCCGTCGACTTGGCAGTTGAAACTGGGGAGTCAAAGGCAATGCACTGGCCGGCGCCCGTCATCCGCAGCTCTCTATCCTATTGTTACTTCTAGCTTGTTGTTTGTGTGTCATTAAAGGTTCCCTATTTATGGGGATAAGGGTATTGACTTGGAGGTCTTCTCTACTATCCAAACTGGATTGTTGTAATTTGTGTTAATAGATGTCTTCATGGTACTATATTAGTGTGTGATTGTAGCTTCCCTGTTTCTGGGATTAAGGTTGTTGAGTTGTAAGTTTTATCAACTGTCTTTAATTTGAGTTTTGTGGCTGTTATTAATGGATCAAGGTCCCTGGTATTGTGGCAACTAGAAATAGGGATGTGGTAAGTTGTTTGTTTTTGTACCTATATGGTTTTAAGTTAAGACTAAATCTAAATTTCAGGACACATCGTCAGTAGTGGACCTCAGGATCACAGAGTGTTTCGGCCATTATCACTAGACACTCTCACCAAGGAGGGCCCAGCCGAGGTTGATCATGCCTCGGTGTGTGTCCAGTAGCCAATCTGTCATTTTAGCAATTCCTCCAATGAGGTTAGGTTTAGGAGAGGTCAAGGTAAGGTGTTCCTCCAGTGAGGTTAGGTTTAGAGGAGATTGTGGTTGAGTCTAAAAAATCCTACAATGAGGTTAGGTTTAGGAGAGGTTAGGGTAAGGTGTTCTTCCAGTGAGGTTAGGTTTAGAGGAGATTGTGGTTGAGTCTAAAAAATCCTACAATGAGGTTAGGTTTAGGAGAGGTTAGGGTAAGGTGTTCCTCCAGTGAGGTTAGGTTTAGGGAAGGTTGTGGGTGAGTTTAAAAAAAAGGGTTAGGGTTAGGAGTTAGGGGACTGAACAGGAACCACGGCTGTGGTTCCCGAAGTGCACGGTCCATCACTGTGGATGGCCTCTCGCCCATCCCCATCTTCTAGTATTTAGGTTTATGAGAGCGGTGTATTTATTTAATAACGTAGTTTTGTTTATAGTTTATAATTATTTATCTTTAAATTAAAGTTTATATCAAGTATAATTTTGCTTCTGTTCTATTTTTGCTGTTTTTTAATTTTCCATTTTTTTGGTTGTTTTTGTGTTTTGTTGTTTGGCTTTTGTATATTGTTGTTTGTATATGTGTTGTATTTAACCTTTATATTGTTGTTTGTATATGTGTTGTATTTAACCTTTTTGTTTTGTTTTTCAGGTGGCTGTCGCGACGTTTCGTCTGATTTGGGACTTCTTCAGGCTTAGCCGACCTTCAGGTAAGTATCAGGTAAGTATTAGGTAGGTGTGGTAGGGAGATGTTGCTCCCTCCACGGTTTGTGCCAAACTGAATGTTCTGTGCTTGTCTCCCTTATATACTCTCCCCTGTGTGTCAACTGTGTTATCCATGAATTAACTTATTTTTAGCGTATGTTTTTAACTAATTGTATTTTTTAGCTTATGTTTCTTATAACTTTAGTGTTTTTCAATTATTTGTGTTACTTTTATGAACTTGTTTGTCTTAAATGTACTTTTTAGCCTATTTAATGAACTTGTTTGTCTTTAAATGTACTTTTTTAACCCTGTAAATAAACTATGTTCCCCTATGAATTGTCTTTGTGTTTTACTAATTAATGAATTTATTTAACCTTACTATCCTTTCTTCCCTTTCCTTCTTTCTTTCCTTCCCTATGCTCATCCTCCATCCTTTACCTCTAACCGGTGACTGTTATTCTTAACCTTGCGTACCTCGTATATACTTTAGCCTAAACTGGGGGGGATCACTGCCAGCGGCACTATACGGAAATATATATTTTTGATGACCTATTTGGCTCATCATGGGGACCTCTAGGGTCAATTTACGGGTCAGGGCTAGGGTTTGGGGACAAGTAAAGGGTTGGGAATAAATTAGGAATAGAATTCAGGGGTTAGGGTTTGGCCACAAGGGGGCTAGATACGTCAATTAAGGGGATGGTTAGGGTTAGGATATCCAATATGGGGTAGGGGGGTAGAGTAAAAAATAAGGGGGCTGTAGCTTAACTTAGCTTAGTATGGGGGGAGGGAAAGTGACCAAACCACAGGAGGCACTGGCTGGTTAGGAGTTAGGGGACTGAACAGGAACCACGGCTGTGGTTCCCGAAGTGCACGGTCCATCACTGTGGATGGCCTCTCGCCCATCCCCATCTTCTAGTATTTAGGTTTATGAGAGGGTTAGGTAAAGGAATAAGGAACAGGAAATCCTGTTGGTGCACTCTCCACCCTATGGATGGCCACTCTCCCATCCTCATCTTCTTAATTTAGGTTATAGCGGTGTATATAATTAATAACGTAATTTGTTTTCTAGTTTGTATATTATTTATCAAAAATTAAAATTTATATCAAGTATAATTTGTGTTTTAGGGTTAGGGTTAGAGTAGGGGGTGTTGACCCGAAGTGAGCCGGGCTCACTTTGAAGGTTCCGAGGGAACGGCCGGAGGTAGAGGTACGGGGGCGGTACCGACGGGTAGCCCAGGTGGGATTTAGTTACCGGGGGCGGGGTCCCGGGGGGGTGGGGCGTGGCCATCGGGAGTCAGTGACGTCACGAAAAGTGAGCGGGCTCCTTTTGGGCCGAAAGGCCCATTTCCGGCGTCCGCTTCCGGTCCGCCGTAACTCGAGATAGGAAGGTCGTAGGTGGGCGGGAGCAAGCTCCACCCCCCCTAATTGGGGTGCGGGCTTTCCAACGAGCCCACCCCCGCCCCTCTAGGACGTTCGGTTGCGGAGTTACGGGCAATGTAAATCTCCCATGTAAACGAATGGGAGATGGGGAGAGCGCACCCCCCCTCTTGCCTAAACCTAAGGGGTTTGCCCCTAGTAGGCGGGTGCCCTAGGTTGTTGCAGCCCCAGCACGGGCTGGGTGGGGGTTGTTGGTGTTTGGGGTTGTGGCGGCTCGGGGTTGTTGGTGTTTGGGGTTGTTGGTGTTTGGGGTTGTTGGTGTTTGGGGTTGTTGGTGTTTGGGGTTGTTGGTGTTTGGGTTGTTGGTGTTTGGGGTTGTTGGTGTTTGGGGTTAGGGGGTTAGGGTTAGGGTTAGAGTAGGGGGTGTTGACCCGAAGTGAGCCGGGCTCACTTTGAAGGTTCCGAGGGAACGGCCGGAGGTAGAGGTACGGGGGCGGTACCGACGGGTAGCCCAGGTGGGATTTAGTTACCGGGGGCGGGGTCCCGGGGGGGTGGGGCGTGGCCATCGGGAGTCAGTGACGTCACGAAAAGTGAGCGGGCTCCTTTTGGGCCGAAAGGCCCATTTCCGGCGTCCGCTTCCGGTCCGCCGTAACTCGAGATAGGAAGGTCGTAGGTGGGCGGGAGCAAGCTCCACCCCCCCTAATTGGGGTGCGGGCTTTCCAACGAGCCCACCCCCGCCCCTCTAGGACGTTCGGTTGCGGAGTTACGGGCAATGTAAATCTCCCATGTAAACGAATGGGAGATGGGGAGAGCGCACCCCCCCTCTTGCCTAAACCTAAGGGGTTTGCCCCTAGTAGGCGGGTGCCCTAGGTTGTTGCAGCCCCAGCACGGGCTGGGTGGGGGTTGTTGGTGTTTGGGGTTGTGGCGGCTCGGGGTTGTTGGTGTTTGGGGTTGTTGGTGTTTGGGGTTGTTGGTGTTTGGGGTTGTTGGTGTTTGGGGTTGTTGGTGTTTGGGGTTGTTGGTGTTTGGGGTTGTTGGTGTTTGGGGTTAGGGGGTTAGGGTTAGGGTTAGAGTAGGGTTAGGGGTTAGGGTTAGGGTTAGGGTTAGAGTAGGGGGTGTTGACCCGAAGTGAGCCGGGCTCACTTTGAAGGTTCCGAGGGAACGGCCGGAGGTAGAGGTACGGGGGCGGTACCGACGGGTAGCCCAGGTGGGATTTAGTTACCGGGGGCGGGGTCCCGGGGGGGTGGGGCGTGGCCATCGGGAGTCAGTGACGTCACGAAAAGTGAGCGGGCTCCTTTTGGGCCGAAAGGCCCATTTCCGGCGTCCGCTTCCGGTCCGCCGTAACTCGAGATAGGAAGGTCGTAGGTGGGCGGGAGCAAGCTCCACCCCCCCTAATTGGGGTGCGGGCTTTCCAACGAGCCCACCCCCGCCCCTCTAGGACGTTCGGTTGCGGAGTTACGGGCAATGTAAATCTCCCATGTAAACGAATGGGAGATGGGGAGAGCGCACCCCCCCTCTTGCCTAAACCTAAGGGGTTTGCCCCTAGTAGGCGGGTGCCCTAGGTTGTTGCAGCCCCAGCACGGCTGGGTGGGGGTTGTTGGTGTTTGGGGTTGTGGCGGCTCGGGGTTGTTGGTGTTTGGGGTTGTTGGTGTTTGGGGTTGTTGGTGTTTGGGGTTGTTGGTGTTTGGGGTTGTTGGTGTTTGGGGTTGTTGGTGTTTGGGGTTGTTGGTGTTTGGGGTTAGGGGGTTAGGGTTAGGGTTAGAGTAGGGGGTGTTGACCCGAAGTGAGCCGGGCTCACTTTGAAGGTTCCGAGGGAACGGCCGGAGGTAGAGGTACGGGGGCGGTACCGACGGGTAGCCCAGGTGGGATTTAGTTACCGGGGGCGGGGTCCCGGGGGGGTGGGGCGTGGCCATCGGGAGTCAGTGACGTCACGAAAAGTGAGCGGGCTCCTTTTGGGCCGAAAGGCCCCATTTCCGGCGTCCGCTTCCGGTCCGCCGTAACTCGAGATAGGAAGGTCGTAGGTGGGCGGGAGCAAGCTCCACCCCCCTAATTGGGGTGCGGGCTTTCCAACGAGCCCACCCCCGCCCCTCTAG